>JACXGM010024782.1:0-15579 GCA_016801145.1 Umbra pygmaea | reverse complement strand
ACAAGGAAGCCAGCATTGTAGTTCTCGACATACGGAAAAAATCATACCACCTCGTCTATTTAGCATTAAAACGGCTGATCGAAACGTCACAGAACGACAAGCTATACCTTAAAAAATCAAGGACAACCGAGGCTTTAAGAGAGTAGGTTTGAAAGCCAGATCAGTATAACAGGGATGCTTATTTTCGCGACCGAATACACGCCTACATTCATTTTCTCCACAGTCGATTGGATTTCCACCGTGACGTCAGCGTGTGAAAATTCCCCGCGAAATTTCAAATCTTGCTCTTACACTAGCCAGGCATGTATTAAACATATCTCACTGTTCTACAAATGTCTGGGAGAAGCTACTAGCCCCTCCAGATAGCTGTAGGGTGAAGTATCCCTTTAAATATCCCCCATAGTGAGAAAATAGCATTTGTCTCTGGACCTTTTGGTCGGCTCCTAGTTACCTGTGGAATATCACATTACCTGTTCAACCTTGTAGATGTAATAATCGTAAACTCCCTTTATGGGACGATCAAGTAAACACCACTGTCATATTAATGGTACAGTACTCATTAAATTACATAAATTGATCTTTTGTCTTCAACCATCGGGTAACGACTGTGTGGTCCAGTGAGCTGGTATGATGACGGTTGCTTTAACTTTCTATCAGGAAGTCCTTTGTTTGAATAAGGTGTTTGAGAATGCCAGCCCTAAAGCCAACTGTTGAATTCTGCGATTATCCGTTCTGTTAACATTTTTATTCCAACAATGTGCTCAAGGACATTCTTTTGACAATGAAAAGGGTATGGAGCTGTGGGAGTGAGTAAGGACAACTGAGACAAAATGTACCATTTCAAGGTAGGGGTTTATTAACCCACGGAAAATATATGTAGGAGAAAGGGCTGGATGGAACCAAAGCAAATAAATAAAAATATAATAGTTCCATCCCTTATCTGTCCTAACCTGACAGAAAGTTGAACTGGCACACAAACAAGGCCCCCTAACCAAAATACAGGGGGTGGTCTGCCCAGATCTATCCTAGTGTCTGTAACCTGTCTACACACTACCACATGCGTTCCCTTTCCCCTGGGAAGAAACAGAAATATGGCATGGTTAATATATATGGATATAACAATTAATAAATGTAACAAAGTACCTATTCACAAAACCACACAGGCTCTCTCATACTCATCCACAGAATATACATCTTAGCTCACGCCAACCACACCATTCATACAGCTGTCACCCACAGAGAGAGAGATTGATACTAGGGATGCTCATTTCGGATAATTTTCCTGACCGACAACCGGAACTCGTTAACCGATTATTAACCGTTAACTGATAAGATTATAAGATTCAATTGGCTTTAAATAAAAAATGTATTGACGAGTGTCTGTAACCCGTTAAATATACAAAAAATGCTCACGGATTTGTTTTAATGTCTAGACAGCATACAGCACAGATCAATAACAGCTGCCGGGTGCACCAGCTTTGCGTACAAGTTCACTCGGGTGCAAATAAGTCCACACTAAACGATACGATGAAACTAGTTCGTTTCATAAAGCTGTGTCGATGTTTGGTTTCACTTTCATTTTCACACACGTAAAGTCCACACCAACCAAAATATTGTCGCAGAAAATTCGTCGCAGACGTTTTCACTTTCTGTTTTCAATCAAAGGAAAGTAGCCTTGATGCAGTGTTTCCCGAGTTGTCAAATTATAGAATGAAAACACTCAGTGACAATCTGGAACAAGGTTGTTGCTTACAGGAGGCCTATTGCAAATAAGAGCTATATTTCATTAACACAAAACAAAATGTTGATAACGCTTGCTATGCGTTATGTTACTAACTATACAATAACTGCCGAGCGCTCCCATTTCATTGAAATTACCATTACGGTCCTCTCCGAAAATAAAATGCTTGTTGTCAATCACTGTGTGATGTTTTTAAGGTAACCTTATTTTGTCCGCTATAATGCATCAGGAGCATGATGAATTATAGCCGATAAAATAATATAAGCTTCCCAATACGATAGCGTTATGCGTTTCTGTACATGAAAAAATGAAAGCGCAATTTAATATCACAGTCACCATAAATGTTCAAGGCTTAATATCACAGAACTACAGGGCTTTATACTAAAGAGAGAGAGATGGTTACAGAACTACAGGGCTTTATACTAAAGAGAGAGACATTGATACAGAACTACAGGGCTTTATACTAAAGAGAGAGACATTGATACAGAACTACAGGACTTTATACTAAAGAGAGAGAGATTGATACAGAACTACAGGGCTTTATACTGGACTGCCAACAAGCTGCAGCTGACAGTGCTGATGAGGGGGTGGGATCAGAGGAACCGGACCGGAGGAGAACCACTGGCCATATGGCTCCACTGACAGAAGTCACACAAACACATGATGGAACACAGTACTCACTCTCCTAACATCAGCCACATCCAGGGTCAGAGTGCAGTCAACTGGGTTCTCAGCCAGCTTTTCCGGAGTGATGTTGGCCACCTCAAACCGTGCGAAGAAGGTGTTGAGCTCGTCAGGGAGTGAGGCGGGGGGGTGGGTGTCACAGCTCTTACTGCCTTTGTACTCCGTTATCTGCCGTAGTCCACACCACATGCGTCTGGGGTCGGAGCTGTTGTAATTGGACTCCAATTTGTCCCTGTAGTCTCTTTTAGCATCTCTGATGGCCTTCCGTAGGTCATATCTGGCCCTCCTCAGAGCCTCCAGGTCCCCAGAGTTATAGGCAGAGGATCGTGCTACAAGCTTGGCACAGACATTGCCGTTAACCCAGGGCTTTTGGTTGGGGAAGGTCTTAACATTGACCCGTGGAATGACATAATCTATGCACTTGGTGATGAATGCTGAGACAGAGTCAGTGTATTCATCGATGTGGTCGCCAGCTGCAGTAGGGAACATTTCCCAGTCTGTGGTTTCAAAGCAGTCTTAAAGAGTGGCGATGGATTGCTCACTGGTAGGTCTCTATTCACTTTTATAATCGTTATAACAAAGCAAACAGACTACGCGAGTCTAACGTTGTATTTATTAGTAGCGTGTGCTAGCGTATCAACAACCGGTATGCTAGGTAACGTTAATGTTAGCTGACACTTGTCAGGATCTGAACACAGTACTCACGGAACTGGGGGTTGTTACACTGGATAATCAATTAACCACACCCATCCCTAATAAATGGAAAGGCAGAACTTGTATTCCTGTCTTTATCCTCTTGACTAATTCCAACCAGGCCTTCGTTATCCATGATAAGTCCCAACCTCTTTTTACTCTGTCTATACGCTCCTCCTTACTGCTATTGGTTTAAAATATAAAAAACCTTGACATCTAGCTGAAAACCTCTAATAAAAAACATGTAGCCTTAAACATCTGGTCCAAAAACATTTTTTACATCTAGCTCGTGGCCTTAAACAGATGGAAACATATGGCAATTAGTGGACCCACCTTTTACTACTCACAACTTCCCTGGACCAGTCTCTCTCTTTTCCCGACTGGCACAGAAATCACTATTTTTGTGTTCTTAAGATCAGGTAGTAATTTATAAACCACATGGTATACAAATATAACAAACACTGTCTTTTGGTTTCAGAGGAAATTAATGTCCGTCTCTACTCCACACTTCTGGAGTCCCAGGCCTCTTCCAGTAACATATATTTTCTCTGGTTCTTCAGGGGCGTTAAATATGAGAAGACAGTGGAGTCTAAAGAGGGTGTCTGTGCATCTGATCGACTGCAGGAAAACATCAGAGATGGGTGGGTTAATCTAACTTTGTTTTATCATTATTTAACATTCAAATCAATTACTAAATTGTCTAAAAATGATAGTAGCACTCATTTTGGTTTATATTATTGCCAAATATTTAAAAAATAAAGTTTTACCAATAAAAAAGAACTTCATGAATATCTCTGTTTGTATTTGTTTTACAGTGGACAGTCCTGACTGTCAACTTCTCAGTGAGAATGGCTTATCAGGAGAGGCTGACCAACATCTTTACAATGAAAATAAGAGTATCTACAAAACTAAACTCAAAAAGGACAAGCACACACGCACAGGACTGAAACCTTATGGATGTGATCAGTGTGGAAAGAGATTTGCTGTGTCAGGAAACCTGGTTGCACATCAGAGAATACACACAGGAGAGAAACCTTATGGTTGTGATCAGTGTGGAATGAGATTTGCTAACGCAGGAAACTTGGTTGCACATCAGAGAATACACACAGGAGAGAAACCTTATGGTTGTGATCAGTGTGGAATGAGATTTGCTAACGCAGGAAACTTGGTTGCACATCAGAGAATACACACAGGAGAGAAACCTTATGGTTGTGATCAGTGTGGAAAAAGCTTTGCTCAATTAGGGACCCTGGTTAACCATCAGAAAATACACACAGGAGAGAAGCCTTTTGGTTGTGATCAGTGTGGAAAGAGATTTGCTAACTCAGGACACCTGGTTACACATCAAAGAATACACACTGGAGAGAAACCTTATGGTTGTGATCAGTGTGGAAAGAGATTTTCTAACTCAGGAC
The DNA here is from genome assembly GCA_016801145.1 of Umbra pygmaea. Taxonomy (NCBI): domain Eukaryota; kingdom Metazoa; phylum Chordata; class Actinopteri; order Esociformes; family Umbridae; genus Umbra; species Umbra pygmaea. The sequence goes on along the minus strand of JACXGM010024782.1, from coordinate 11,046 downwards.
ACCTGGTTACACATCAGAGAATACACACTGGAGAGAAACCTTATGGTTGTGATCAGTGTGGAAAGAGATTTTCTAACTCAGGACACCTGGTTACACATCAGAGAATACACACTGGAGAGAAACCTTATGGTTGTGATCAGTGTGGAAAGAGATTTGCTGACTCAGGGACGCTGGTTACACATCAGAGAATACACACAGGAGAGAAACCTTATGGTTGTGATCAGTGTGGAAAGAGATTTTCTAACTCAGGACACCTGGTTACACATCAGAGAATACACACTGGAGAGAAACCTTATGGTTGTGATCAGTGTGGAAAGAGATTTACTGAATCTGGAACCTTAGTTAGACATCTGAGAATACACACAGGAGAGAAACCTTCTGATTGTGATCAGTGTGGAAAGAGATTTGCTCGATCAGGACACCTGGTTAAACATCAGAGAATACACACTGGAGAGAAGCCTTATGGTTGTGATCAGTGTGGAAAGAGATTTGCTAAATTAGGGACCCTGGTTAAACATCAGAGAATACACACAGGAGAGAAACTCTATGGTTGTGATCAGTGTGGAAAGAGATTTACTGACTCTGGAACCCTGGTTAAACATCAGAGAATACACACAGGAGATAAACCTTATGGTTGTGATCAGTGTGGAAAGAGATTTGCTCAATTAGGGAACCTGGTCACGCACCAGAGAACACACACTGGAGAGAAACCTTATGGATGTGATCAGTGTGGACAGAGATTTGCTCGATCAGGATACTTGGTTACACATCAGAGAGTACACACAGGAGAGAAACTTTATGGCTGTGATCAGTGTGGAAAGAGATTTGCTCAATTAGGGAACCTGGTCACGCACCAGAGAACACACACTGGAGAGAAACCTTATGGATGTGATCAGTGTGGACAGAGATTTGCTGAATCAGGAACCCTGGTTAAACATCAGAGAATACACACAGGAGAGAAACCTTATGGTTGTGATCAGTGTGGGAAGAGATTTGCTCGATCAGGACACTTGGTTACACATCAGAGCGTACACACAGGAGAGAAACTGCATGGTTGTGATCAGTGTGGAAAGAGATTTGCTCAATTAGGGAACCTGGTTACGCACCAGAGAACACACACTGGAGAGAAACCTTATTGATGTGATCAGTGTGGAGAGAGATTTGCTGAATCAGGAACCCTGGTTAAACATCAGAAATTACACACGGGAGAGAGAGCTTATGGTTGTGATCAGTGAGGAAATAGCATTACTTAATTTGGAAACCTGGCTACACATCAGAAAATACACACTGGTGAAAAAGCTTATGGTTGTGATCAGTGTGAAAAGGGATTTGCTGACTCAGGATCCCTGGTTAAACATCAGAGAATACACATTGGAAAGAAACCTTAGCAATCAATCAAATGTATTCATAAAGCCCTTCTTACAACAGCAGTTGTCAAAAAGTTATTCGACAGACACCAGGCCTGAGACCCCCAAAAGCAAGCAACACAGGTGATGCACAGTGGCTAGGAAAAACTCCCTACTAGGTGGGACCTGGGAAGAAACCTAGAGAGAGGCCAGACTCAAAACGTTGGTATCGATACCAAATAATACCATGGCAAAATAACTGATAACCAATAAAAACTAGAGTTATACATTAGGTATTGCGGATTGAGGTGTCGCGTGGCGTGAGAAACTGTCAGTGGAATCAACGACTACAAGCATCTTAGGTTAACATTCTCCTCAGCATCATTTATCTATGGATGTTAAAAAGCCTTTTTAGAACAATACCAATGAAAACGAACCATTTACGATTAGTATCGCTGGATTGAGTCATCTGAGATGATTGTGTGTACGTGCATTGGCATAAAAGAGGAGATGTATTGATAGTAGAAATGTTGATCAGCAATACTGCTATTGGATGTTCATCATGGCCAAAGAGCCGCCCAGATTTTCTCTGTAGCAGAGCAATGGTTATTTCTTGAAGGTTACGAGGAATTTGAAAGTTTGACTAAAACATAAGGGAACACCTCAAAGTCTGCAATAGCCAGGAGAGAGGGCTGGCAAAAAGTAGCAGACACATTAAATGCATAAGTGGTCACTATGTTATGGTTTTATCACTTATTACAGTATTCTTGTATTTTAATAATTACATGATTTAATTTCATAATTACTAAATGTCAAAGCCACCACAGAGTAGCTACTATTTCTGACCTTGTATACAATATCTGTTATTGCAGGCAAAAGATTACTATCAATGGCTTTTCTTTACAAAGAATAATTAAAATAAATCTCAAGTAGCTAAGGACAATATCTTTTATGTCTTTTATTATTCATTTAATGTGTTTCTTTGTTTTTCAAAACAAAAATCAAACATGGTGTTCCACAAATGTGTCCCGTGCAGCTCTGCCACTTGGTTGGTCCAAGTGCACTGGTTGCAGGTCATCATCAGGCTGCACCTCCACCACAGGGCTGCGTTGTAACAGGTTTGTGTTCCAGGGTTTGGTTCAAGGAATGGCATCATGAAATGCTTAAGGCATAGCCCCTGTCACTAAGTCGGATCCCATCCTAATCACCTGTATAATGGAAGAATTCACGTTTACTAGGCTCAGAATAAATGTATGTAATACAATCATATTTTTCCCAGATTTAAATAATGTGCAAAAATGTGACTGAGAATACTTGAGTCAAGCACATTTCCAGACCATTTTGCATCCACACATGTAATGTAGAACATGCAGTCACAATTATCTAAGAGATTTAGCACGAGCTGGTGGCAGAACAGCAGTGGCAGAGTTGGTGGTCCGCCCGGCGGTTTGCTCATCGTTTAACTGGAGGGTCACTGCCGGCCAAGAGGTCCACCAGCAGCGCTTTTAGACATTGACATGTGTCTAAAATAAAAAAGACAACTTTTTTCTTTAATATATATTTTGTAACTAAATTAAATTTTAAATTTAAAAATAAATTTAAATGTGTTTGTATTGTATTTTAATGTTGTTATAACCAATTTGTTTTATATTTTTAAATATTTTTCCTTAGAAATAGAAATCTAGAACGTAAGCCTAAACCCATATAACCTATAGACAGCTGATGGACTAACTGGAACAACAGTATGAGTGCGTAGGATTCCCAGAGGATCTCTGTCTAGAACAGTGTTTTTGTATGTATGAGTATGGGTCTCTGGAGATTAAAATTGGGTCGGCAAATGTGTTTTCATAATTATTTTGTCATGGTTCTTCCATGATTAAAATGTTATAGTTGACAGTACACCTTCACAGCCACATGGGGCAGTGTACTGAACTGAGCAGTTGTGTAGGTCAAGCGGGTCCTACCGTATGATTAACACGTTGTGGAGAACAAGGACATATTGCGGAATCCAGACATTAATGTGCAATTCAACAAATTAAAAGTATAAAAAATCTTATAATTCCAATATATTCAGGTTATAATACCACCGCAAATCGCCTATTCTGAAAGTAATGTGAATTTGTAAGCACAGTGTCCCTTAAATGCAGTATGTGTGTCTCCCAGCACGCGCCTCTATTGCGAAGTGCTTGTCCAAAGCTTCAATCATTGACTTTCTATCTCAAAGTAATTACCTTAATTACCTCAATCTTCTTATTGACACTGTCTCTCTTTGGGACAATCAAAATATCATTATTTTCTTCTTAAAAAGGTTTCTTCTCTTGTAACTGGTTTCTTCTTCCTAAAACTCATGTTCTTTATTCAAACTGTCAGTATATATTGTGATGGACTTCATCAACCATGTAAGTATTCCAGTCACTTTCGTGTGGAAACTTTCCTTAACTCAGTGCTACTAGAGAAGATCAGATCATGGGTTGCTACAACTCTCAGGTCCAATTGGTTTCCATGCATTTGAGAAAAGATGTCCCATGTGAGATGTTTCTGGAACAAAAAGAGAACAATGCTTGAGCTCACAATCAAACCATTATGTAATAATATGCTATGATACTTCATTGTAATTCTTTCCTCTCTATGGTCATTCTAATTCTAGACCTAAATTAAGCTCTTCCCAATTCTCATCTTAACTCTTCTCAACTAGTATTCTCTTGTTAACTGTCTAAACTTCTTCAGTATCTGAAAAATAGACATCAAAGTTAACAAACAAATTTCATTATTTCATTATCTTTCCCTAACCTAAATCTCTATATTTTTAATAGATTTATTCTTCTTAAATTTGTCAGAGTAATTTACAACAAAGTTTCAACATTAAAGGTATTATACGCAACTCCCCTCTGGTATTTCTGCGTGATGTTTCTCATGGTCCGGAGTCCGTCTATCCTCTGTTGTCCGTTGTCCATTGACTGGTGCCCTTATGATGCTTAATGAGATGGAATCACTCCCAACGTCTGCTGTCAGAGTCCATTGAACCTCTCTTTCTCTCCCTATCTCTCTCTATATGCCGTACAGTCCTCGTCCCTCTATAGTACAGTCGTTCAAGCCTTACTAGAACTGTCTATGTCTGTGATGTTTCAGTCAATTTTGGGTGTGGCACATCAAATGTGTACCCTGTCCTTTCAAAGTATCTCAGTGTGGCCAAAAGTTATATAGAATGTTTCTCTCGTTCTACTGGGTACTATCATCATGTCAGTCTTGGATGCCCTTTCATCTAAACACAGTATGATCTGTGTTCTCAGCTGGAACCTCCATAACATTTCTCCAGCTAGTCTGTGAGCCCCAACAGTCTACTTGTAGGTTTAGACTGGCTTGGCTTTGGGATGACTCTCCATTGGCCCAGGCATGAGATACGCCTTCTCTTTGATGAGGACTTGTGGCAGGATTTAAACTCCTACTCAATAAATCACAAAACTTGCACAGAATGGTTAAAACATCTCTTGTTGTTTAGATGTTTGCAAGAATTGATCATGAAATTAAATGTATACTTTCTATAAATCAATAGTATGATTTAAGCCAAAACAATCTTAGTTTCAAAATAGCTCATTAAAATCTGAATCACAAGATCTTAATTATAATTAAGTAAAATATATAAAAGCTAAAATTAGCTAAATCAATTAAAATCTAAGTAATAGATCCTAATCTGTAAAATCCTATAGTGTAAGGTTAGAATTATCTAAAGATATTTCAAAGCCAAAGATTAGGATAGAAAAATCAAAAGATAAAAATCTAAAGTAATCATATCTATAATCATCTAAATTCAAAAGTCTCTCTCGTTAAAGAGATATAATATCTGAAAGTTAGTAAAAGTATCTCAATTAAAATCTCAAATGGAAAATCTTGATTTTACAATCCTAATTTGAAAAAAATCTTAACTCAACTCGTTACAGTACAATTATCCTATCATCTAATCATCTCCCTACTCTTTGACCCGGGTGTTAAATGTATGAGCCACACTCGGTCAAACTAGGCAATGCAGAGGTTCTCCAGCAGGTTGTCACTAAGTGCTACCCATGGATTTCCACAGTAAATCAGCATTGTCAATGTAAGCATTCAGTCTTGTAGCTTAGTCAAGTACATAACAACAAAGGATGCTTCACAACCCAAAACCCTAGTGGCCAGTCTAATAACTATGGCAAGAAGCGGCATATCAGTAATAATCTTCGCTGTCCTGTCAGCCATAGCTAAACCCATGGATCCCCTGTCTCCATCTTCCTCCTTGTTGTCGAACTCAGCAAGTGGTACATGACATCATCCAGCAGGGAGTGTCAGTACTTGAGACAGTATAGGTCCCTATCCCCTATACATCCATAGGATGCCAAAATCAGTAGCTATATCCTGTGTGGTACAACAAGAATCTCTGTAAATGCTCCTCTTCAGTAAGATGCAGATATACAAGTTTATTAAATGCAAAAAGTTTCTTCTGGGTTGAGAATCAACCATCAGTCCTTCATATCATTAATGCAATTGGTTGTCCTTCATGATGATCCCATCAATGAAGAATTCCACGTCAGCATAAGAATTCAGTCAGCACACGGTCTGGTACCTGTGCTAGAAATCAGTCAACATAGATTTAATCAACATAAAATATGTGCTGTTCATTTACCATCAGGGCCAATGAACCTCAAATCTGTAGAGTTTGTCAGTGCTTAATATTGTGTAATATTAACATCATCAGGATCTCAAATCCAATTAAACATTTAAGCTGTAATGTATTGTTCTCAATTCAGAAACAGAAATGTTCTCAGGCACATTGAAAATGGATGGCCTTAGTCTCAGCCTGTTCATCAAACACTCTTTACATGTGTGCAATTCTCTTTTCCCTCAATAGGTGGTTTCAGTTAGGCCACAGTCTGCTTGCTGTATTTTGAATAAGAGTAGGCTCGCAAAACCAATCCCCCTCTCAGAAACAGTATCAGCAGGTTCTTGCAATTGTTCCTATCAAAGCTTGTGTGTATCTGAGCATTGCTCAGAGTCTCCAATCACAATGTATTCATCGTATCTCATTTACCCTGGTCATTCATTTGTAATAATCTTCTTTAGACCAGGTAGTCTCTTTCTCGAATGTCACCTTGTGACCTCATGCTTTAAGAATAACCTTTTGTCATCCTTGCATGATAAATTCAGTTTGGAGAGATAATGAAGCATCTCCATATACTCTCTCTCCATATCTGGGTGTTTGTGTGTGTGTGTGTGTGTGTGTGTGTGTGTGTGTATTTGTATCTTGTTCTTTCCTGATTGCACAAACAATAACACTCCATTCTATTTCTTCAATATTCATATTTATAAGTGAGCTGCTTTAATGCCAATGTCAGTTATATTTTAATGAATCATATGTCTTAAACCTTTGTTTGTTTTTATTTTAATGAATAACAATTCCTCTCCTGTATTTTCTATGGTTTCACTCGTCTTTTACATTGACTTCTGTTCACAGAATAAGATGTAAACTATGAAACGGTTCTAAATAATGTCTTGATGTTCATTTGTGTCTGAATAAATTTGTTGGACCAGGACAGACAGGAATGCAATTCCCAAAGTATTCCCAGTCCTCAAAATTCACAAAAGCCCATCCTCCTGAAAATTTATCCAAATCTCTATTGGGAAATAGATCCTGGCTAAAGAAAAAAATCCTATAGAAATAGAATATTCAATTCCTAAAGGATTATTAGGAACACTGTGTTTGACCCCCTTTCGCCTTCAGAACTGCCTTAATTCTACGTGGCATTGATTCAACAAGGTGCTGAAAACATTCTTTAGAAATGTTGGCCCATATTGATAGGATAGCATCTTGCAGTTGATGGAGATTTGTGGGATGCACATCCAGGGCATGAAGCTCCCATTCCACCACATCCCAAAGACGCTCTATTGGGTTGAGATCTGGTGACTGTGGGGGCCATTTTAGTACAGTGAACTCATTGTCATGTTCAAGAAACATATTTGAAATTATTCAAGCTTTGTGACATGGTGTATTATCCTGCTGGAAGTAGCCATCAGAGGATGGGTACATGTTGGCCATAAAGGGATGGACATGGTCAGACACAATGCTCAGGTACGCCGTGGTATTTAAACGATGCCCAATTGGCACTAAGGGGCCTAAAGTGTGCCAAGAAATCATCCCCCAAACGATTACACCACCACCACCAGCCTGCACAGTGGTAACAAGGCATGATGAATCCTTGTTCTCATTCTGTTTATGCCAAATTATGACTCTACCAACTGAATGTCTCAACAGAAATCGAGACTCATCAGACCAGGCAACATTTTTCCAATCTTCAACTGTCCAATTTTGGTGTGCTCTTGCAAATTGTAGCCTCTTCTTCCTATTTGTAGTGGAGATTAGTGGTACCCGGTGGGGTCTTCTGCTGTTGTAGCCCATCCACCTCAAGGTTGTGCGTGTTGTGGCTTCACATATGCTTTGCTGCATACCTCGGTTGTAACGAGTAGTTATTTCAGTCAAAGTTGCCCTTCTATCAGCTCGAAGCAGTCGGCCCATTCTCCTCTGATCTCTAGCATCAACAAGGCATTTTTGCACACAGGACTGCCGCATACTGGATTTTTTTCCCCTTTTCACACCATGCTTTGTTAACCCTAGAAATGGTTGCGCATGAAAATCCCAGTAACTGAACAGATTGTGAAATACTCAGACCAGCCCGTCTGGCACCAACAACCATGCCACGCTCAAAATTGCTTACAGTTTTTCCCAATTGCTAAAACACTAAAAGTGAATGCTCAGACCAAAGCGTCAAAACTGTAATGTTTGCATGCATTTGGTACACTCAGGCAACAAATAAATAAACACAATGTCGGCATGGAACCATAAAATATTCTGTAACACACGGTGTAAACACTACACACATCGTGCATGTGTTACACACATTGGCCAATGATGAAACACTCTGCTGTCGGCACGTCCATTCAATAGTCAAAACACACACGACATTAGCAACACTCCCGCACACACAATAAAACAATTAACCTATAACTGAACACCAATCAGTCACTATACATATAATTCATGTATGAGCACCTGTTGTGAGACTATCGTGAATATGGAGGCTGAAGGATCAAGGGGAAGGAGAAAACGAGGAAGAGACGGGAAGAGGGAGAGGAGAACGAGGAAGAAGCTGGCAAAAACCAGACATTGCGACTGAAACATCATCGGCCAAAGGGCCATAGAGAACGTCGCCGGGCTGTGCGGGGCCAACATCACCATGTGTGCCGCCATTAGTGGTCAGGGGGTCCTCCATCACCATGCCACCCTGGGTCCCTATACAACACTGCACACATACTGACATTTCTGCATGCACTACATGCCGTGGGCACATAGGACGGACCAAGGCAGCCCATGTTTGTTGTCATCTGGGATAATGTCAGTTTCCACCGGGCTGCTCTGGTCCGGGACTGGTTCGCCAACCACAACCATTTCATGGTGCTAAACCTGCCCCCTTATTCCATGTTCCTCAACCTGATCAAGGAATTATTTTCGGCATGGCGGTGGAAGGTCTATGACCGCCTACCACATGCACGCATGCTGCTCCTGCAAACAATGGAGGAGGCATTCAGAGACATCGAGGTGGGGTCAATCCATGGTTGGATATGCCACGCCCGGCGATATTTTCCCCGTTTCCTGGCAAGGGAGAACATCACCTGGGATGTGGACGAGGTGATGTGGCCCGACTTCAATTGACAGCGTAATCTCTGACTTGTAATGGGAGTTTTTGTGCTACCTGTATACAATGTATCACTGAGGCTTGGTTGCGGAAATAAAACTGTTTAAAAACTACAAATGACAGATGTGTCTTGAGTAAAGTTGACCTGTCTGTCGTGTCTGTTTGACTGTTAATTGTTCATGTGCATGTGTGTTCCCTATCACTCTGAAGAGGGCCTTTTGAAGTCAGAGTGTTAGGTTTTGATTACAGAATGGCAGTTTTGACATGGCAGTTAGATGTTAATAATAAGTGTTGTGTAAAGAATTCGTGTGTGTTGAATTTTGACATGATGAGCCAAATATTGCATTTTGTGTGTTAACAATTGGAAAAAACTGTAAATCACCTTTCCCATTCTGACATTCAGTTTGGAGTTCAGGAGATCGTCTTGACCACGACCACACCCCTAAATGCATTGAAGCCAGGGATGGACTGGGAAAAAATTCGGCCCGGGACTTTGGATGGAGCGGCCGGCGGTGGGGGGGAGGCGTGCGCGTGTGCGCGTGCGCTGTATCTGTCGCTCCCCGCATTCGTAAATACTCTGTGTTTCTCCTCATTTGAATATAGAGGAACTCTCTCTCGATTTGACGGCCGGGCCAGAGCGCAGTTTTGCGGATGCAACAGCCTGTCCATTTCAGCCTACTTTCACTTGTTTTAATACGTCCGACCGGCCGTCAAATTAAAATGTGACGGCCCGTTTGGCCCGGAATGGACCGGCCGTTCGGGAAAACTCCAGATCCTCCAGATGGCCAGTCCGCCCCTGATTGAAGCAACTGCCATGTGATTGGTTGAGTAGATCATTGCATTAAGGAGAAATTGAACGGGTGTTCCTAATAATCCTTTAGGTGAGTGTATATACACATATCCTTCCATTTAAATGGTGAAGAAAGAACTCTTAGCTTCTTCTAAAACACATTAGTGTATAACTCTTCATGCCTGCCTGGTGACCTTGTCTTCTCTAACCAGAGAATATGTTTTCAATTTTTGTAAACGTTGACAGAGACTAAACAAAATATGTCCTCCATGTTCTTATCTTCGCAGCCAGGACAAAAACCCTCCGTCCTGCCTCTTTTAATGCTGAAGTGAACTTTAATATGGTGTACTTTAGAAATGTGCCTCAAGAATAATATTAGGTCTTACAATTTGTATCAAATTCAACTTGTTGAAAAATAGCATTATATTTCCCTTTCTGTAGGGATGTTCAAAATGGGCTCATGCTATGTATAAAATACTTTAGTCTGTATGTAATTGTCAAAACACTCCAGCCTTTGTTGAGGACTTTACAGAATTGCTATCAGCAATTTCCTCAGAATTTGACTGTCATGCTATTGCTGGAGATTTTAACATTCACATAGATAATGCAGAAAGCAATATGGCAAAAGATGTAGCTGTTTTAAATACATTTGATTTGACTCAACATGTACATGAATCCACACACAACCGTGGACACACCCTAGACTTACTTATCAGTAAGGGCCTAAACATTTCACTGATTATTGTTAAGGATGTAGCACTATCTGATCATTTCTGTATTTTCTTTGATGTATTGATCTCTCCTAACATTGAAGCTAGATCTGTGTCTGTCAAAAAGAGATGCCTGAATGAACACACTAGGGTGCTATTTATGAAGACTGTATCTTTAACACCAAGCATATCTGAGGACTCTGTTGATTTTCTCCTTGATTCCTTTAACTCAAAAGTTAAGAGTGCAATTGATGATATTGCTCCTGTGAAAGTCAGGAAGAAAAATGTCAAAGTCAAAGTCAAAGTGGTTTATTTATCATATGCATTGAACAACATACATCATCCTATGCAGAGAAATTCTTATTGACATGGCTCGGCGATTCTATGCAGTGGGCTTAAAAACAAGAATTACAACAATATAGAATTTTAAAATAGGAATGACAATAGTAATAATAGTAATAGTAATAATGATAATAATAAAA
>JACXGM010024781.1:0-15580 GCA_016801145.1 Umbra pygmaea | reverse complement strand
AACATGTGAAGCTTACCAATTGATGTTCATTTGGTATTAAGAGTTATGTTTTCCTATTTTGTATAAACTGGAATTGAAGTTGAAATTTAGGGTTCATTGATAACCAATACTCATTAATATTGTAATTGCATTGGAGAAGTACATTAATGGTGATATGCATATATATGTGTATACATGGAGTCTGTAATTATCAAATTGTGAAGCATTTATTTTCATTCTGTAATTTAGACAGGCTCAGAGAGAGTAAAGTGTTATTATTCAAAACATATTAAGCATTGTTTGGTTTATAGGAGGGTGTTTCACATCAAACAGATATACTACACAACATTTCACTATTAGTAACGGGCAAGCCTATCTTGACCCGTCACATATATTCCCACATTCGAATGCTCCAGGGTTACGACACAACGTCTTTGGCCGTGCCGACATCCGAGTGCCAAAAGTCGGACATTAACTACTGTAGCTATCGGTGAACGGAGTAGTTAAGGACCAGAGTAAAAAAAATATGGAAATAAAACCATCTTTACCACGGTGCAATACCTTCCTAATCGGAGGTTTTTTATGTATTTAAGTTAGCCTAAGTAGTCAAAGTGAATAAGTTTTTAACTCAACAAATTCACTAGGCTATTGTTTCCAGACGGGACGCAAACCCAACTTTTTAGGCTAACCCAGCCTTCCAACTCCGCCGCTAACCAAATAACACATACATTCTTATAACCTACTAATTCCGATTTTGGCATTTATGTACAAGTCAAGTATATGTATGTGTAAGTGAAGTATATATGTATGTGCAAGTAAAGTATGTATGTATATGCGAGGGAAGTATGTGCAAGTTAAGTATGTATGTATATGCGAGGCAAGTATATATGTATATGCGAGGGAAGTATGTATATGCGAGGGAAGTATATATGTATATGCGAGTGAAGTATGTATGTATATGCGAGTAAAGTATGTATGTATATGCGAGGGAAGTATATGCGAGTGGAGTATATATGTATGTGCAAGTAAAGTATACATGTATATGCGAGTGAAGTATATATGTATGTGCAAGTGCTTTGTACAAGTATTTATGTATGTGCAAGTGAAGTATATATGTATGTGCAAGTGCTTTGTACAAGTATTTATGTATGTGCAAGTGAAGTATATATGTATGTGCAAGTGCTTTATACAAGTATATATGTATATGCAAGTGAAGTATATATGTATGTGCAAGTGCTTTGTACAAGTATATATGTATGTGCAAGTGAAGTATGTATGTGCAAGTGAAGTATTCAATTTTGGCCTAGGCGGCTTCTCATACATATGCGCACCCTCGCCATCCCACAGATCTGGCCAAGGAGTTTGAATGAAGCATACCTGTTTGTTATTGTGTCACCATGCACTGGCCAGTATAGCTAAAATGTAATCAGTTTTTTTTCATCTGAAATGTGCTCTATTACTTTCTTTAACCAACATATAAATAATTCTCTCTACCATTGCATTTTATGGCAGATAAAAGGTTTGGAAATACATACATTGCTATTTTCTACTGACACATTAATGCAGATACAAAAATGTTGATACAAACTTTGCAAAGTTACAGTTTACAGATTAATGTTGATTCATTTGGATCTCTTTTCCAGAGCAACTTACAGTAAGTGCATTAATTTTGAAGAAACTAGGTGAATCAACCACAACTGTGTAGTAAGAGCATTCAACATTTGAAACAGTAAATAGGCAAAAACAGTACTAGAGAAGGATCATACAGATAACAAAACATTTTAAGACAACAGAAGTGGAATACAACTAATTTCATTACTCATTGAAGGAGGTTTTCAGATGGTTCCTGAAGATGGGTAGAGACTCTGCTGTTCTTGCCTCCAGTGGAAGCTGGTTCCACCATTGAGGAGCCACGATGGAGAAGAGTTTTGACTGCTTGGATTGGGTGCTGACTTCCCAAAGACGTGAGATGGTCAGGAGCCCAGAGGTGGCAGAATGGAGAGCCTGTGTATAGGGGTGTAGGTTTTGAGCATTGCCTGAAGGTAGGGGGAAGGAGCTCCTCTTGTTGCTCTGTAGCTGAGCACCCCTGCCTTGTAGTGGATACGAGCTTACTTTCAGGAGTAAGGTAGTGGTTGATAATAGAATGTTTAATAAAGTACTTCTTGTTATGGAAACAGGGTCATCTCATAACAAGGAAATCAAGACGTGGTGTGAAAAAATGCCCCGAATGATAATATGGAACTGGGTTATATAGCCTTAGCATTGTTGTTCGCACACCTCCTAGAAGAATCTCCTCAGAACCGTGACTGTCTCATGTGAGCACATGTGCTGGTCACCTTAACTTCTGTCTTAGCGTCTAATCAACTGGCCTTGCTAGTTGTTTATCAAATAACTCAGTAACTCTTATCTGTCTAATGTCCTTTCAGTAAAATGTCCTGTTCTATTAGTCTGAATGGCATCTACATGTATTAGACCTGTGATGGAATTACAGTCTAACCTACAATAGATCATATAGTTATAAGCAGTCTAATATATAACAGAGTTATAAGCTATAAGTCCTAAACCATAAGCTACAGCTTATTCTGATGTTATAATATAAGAACTGTAAGGGCTCTCTCTCTGTCCTAAGTCCCTCTTGGCCTTGCTTCCTTGTCTACTTTTCTAAAGAAAAGTCCTATCTGGCATGACCCTGAATCTTCTCTCATGTCTTAGAATCCTACAACAGGCCTCAACTATAGCTGTACAATCTCTCTAATAGTAATACCATTCTAAACTGTTCAAACTGTATTTAAACATGATTATATAGAATCTACTTCCCAACAGATTGTTTGAGTTATTAACGCTACTGACAGCACTTCAGATGTGCAAACAAAAGAGCTATGTTTTGAAATCGCCCAGAATTCTCCTTTAAACACAATAAAATTTAACCTTCTTCTTTAAATCTCAGATTGGTTGATTTGTGGCACATTTGTAATGCTGTTGTTGCAAGTTGAGCGAGCACAGGGTGAAGAGGTAGAGAGAAAGCGGGAGACTTGACCAGAGCGCAGCAGTGTCTGTTGAGTGACATTATGCCACTCCTGCTACAAAAATTCAAGCAGCTAGTCTAATATTATTTTAATATAAACCACGGTAAATTCACTAATTGCAGTATATCATGCTTTGTAACTGACACTTAATTCTGAAACATTATCAACGATCCAGCTGCCAGCATAATAACCAACCTGTTGCCAGAAGAACTATAGTTACCATCAGTGGTGGGCCGTCAGGGCCTGCAAAGCCTTCTCTGCAGGCCCAAAGATAGAATATATTTTTAACATATATTATTCTTGAATATATTTTTTCATTAACAATATATATATTTTACAAAGTTCATTCAAATTATTCTATAAGGTAATTTCATTGCTACAATACGCTATTTTCAGTTGCCTTGCTTTCAGCGCAGCTCATATTAATGAAAGCTTTTATCCAATAAGATTTTTTCATCTGTGTTGTCTCCGGGTAGACTGGGGCATTCAGAACTCCGAGTGAATACTGTCTGCTGTTGAAGCCCATCAGGACCTTGTTGTTGATTGGTTAAAAATATGACAATCAGATTTCGACTTTAACATGTTGGGTGTGTTCTTTGACCAACTAAAGCGTTTCTGCAGGCCTAGCCTTACGTCAGCATTGATTCTGTTGCTGATAGGAGTGGCAGTTTAACAAAAAATGTAAAAAAAGACAAGATCTAGCTTAGCTTACACCCTTTTCCGATTTCTTAAAAGTTTCAATTTTTAGATTGTTAGATTTTTTACTTTTAGCAGAATGGCAGATGGAGGTGAAGAAGTAGCTTTCGTGGCGAATATAGCCCTGGGCAAGGTCTTTTATTGGAACTTAACACAAAGATGTGCTGCACAACCGCGTCATAGAAGTATTTTTAAAAGAGAAAGGAGGACGGACTTCGTTTTCAAATAATGAGCAACTTTGGTGAGTTTGATGGATTTTTATATATTTTTACTAGCAGGGCCTTAGGGATTGGCCAACACCAGTACTTGGTATCGCCCGATACTGGGCATACTCGTACTTGTACTTGTGAAGAAGGCCCGATACTCCAAGTAGATACTTCCTCCACATTTAAGAGAATTATGATGCGCTTGACAGATTATCCATAGATGGCCATAGTTATAAATGTGATTCACGTAAATGTTTCAATGGAAATGTTCAGCCCTATACATATATTTCATATTGATGATAAGGACAGTCTACTTCGTCATTCAGAGAAGATGCTTATAAAGCTGTAAAACTGTCTTTATTGCTATTTAAAAAAGAAAGAAAAGTGATTTAAATGCGCCTAAAATGCATAATCATTCCAAAGACGGAGCCATGCGTTAGCTATTGAAAAAAACTATTTTCCTCAGCAGTTGTCCAGTAGATTTTAAATAGCGAAATGTGATATCGTTTTTCTCATTGCTATTTTCATGTAGCCTAATATTTGTAAAATTATAGGTACAAAATATTAGAATCCTCAAGGAAATGCGCACATTTAAGTACAGGAAAGAATGAAGGATGCAAGTTATTAGGCTATTCTGTATATACTATAACTGTAGAAAACAGCATGAGGAACGCCCCGGACATAAGCTCTGAAAGCCACCTTCAGGGAGGAAAGACAAATGTCAGTAGTTTGCAAAACTTCTGGGTGAACAAAATAGTGGTATTTCTGAGTTCTCACATACTAACGTTAAGAAATATAACTTAAAGGAAATACGATGTAGCCTATTTATATTTTGTATAATATATACAAAAGCACTAGAATGTCAATGTGAGGTTATTATAATGCGTTTTAATTTTGGGAAGATATTTAAGGCCTAGGTGTGAAATGCACTGCCCGCCACTGGTTACCGTACAAATGTTACCCTTTAGCCTGTAGAGTAGGTTAATATATTAGACCCTGTCTTTAACATTTCAAGTTCAACAGAGGAGAAAATTATGACAATCCAAATAGCTATAATGAGCTTTTCAGCTGAATTCAACATGAGAAAACATCAGAGAACTGGACAAACATTTTTGACCATATGTTTACATATGACTACTAGGTAGGCCTAGTGAATAATTCTCTCCCAAAGCACTCGGATCGAACTAGGCTGAGGCTTGTACAGTATATAACCTAATTAATCATTCATCACCTGGATGTCTAAGCATTCCCCTGGATCCACAGATGTTACTATTTTTGCAGGATGGCCACTTCATTATTTGGGATGCAGTCCAGCGCTTCCTCTCCTGTTTTTGGCCCAGTTTCATACATCCTTCTGGGACATGGCCACATGCCTTCTTAGTCGTCACACTGTCAAGGAAACCATGAGCAGAAGAATGCATAAATGAACCCAAAATAGCACCCAAACAGCTCAACTCAATTACTGTCACATTATGTCCACATTGTAATGCTGTGTCTTTAGCAGCTGTGTAATGAATTAGCTGATAAAAACTGCATTTCAGACCATACTAAACCTGGTCCCAGGGGGCAAATGTGAACCATTTAGAAATAATAAGGGACATATGATTTCGTATGATGTGTAAACTTGGAGTTACATTACAATTGAATCTCATCATATATTACAAATTTAGGACACATATCACATGGTTTGAATCTCTAGAATGTATCGTGTTACAAATGTGCAAAACCTATCATATGTTACGTAACATACTGAGACCTACTGTATATTATGTAATTTATCCCATCTTACGAATTGACACAAAGTTATGAAATGTTATGATGTACCGGTATATTTAAGTTTACAGCTAAGGTTAGATATTGGAATATGAGGGTCAGTGACATCGCTAGTGCTTTTTTAGGGGGGCCCCCCTAAATAGTTTTCTAGCCTCCCCAAAAATAAATGTGCTTGAGAGCAGTTATCTCCTGAACTGTAATGTGTGGTAGATTGTATATGTGGGTTCATCAGTCCTGGAGATATTGCGTCTCATATTTAGTCGTTTTTCTACTATCAACTATTTATTTTCACTAAAAACATTACAGACAAGAGGGAGGATTCTTCATGGTTTACATGCATTTACCCATAATAAACAAAAATTATACATACGTTTTTGATTTTTTTGGAATACAATGTGACATAATACATGCAAATCAATGTCTCAGAATGTTGGCTTTCATTTATTTTTGCTCGACCAAGTTGTCAGTTTTTTATTTGTTAAAAAAGTTTGAAATATCCAATAAATTTTGTTCTACTTCATGATTGTGTCCCACTTGTTGTTGCTTCTTCACAAAAAATTACAGTTTTATATCTTTATGTTTGAAACCTGAAATGTGGCAAAAGGTCGAAATGTTCAAGGGGGCCGAATGCTTTCGCAAGGCACTGTATCTACAGATAGCTTAGACACTCAGGAATGTAGCGAATGTCTCCATTTTACAGTAGCTGTAACAAATATAACAATTTCACCTCATAATGTGAGCTACATGCCTTGTACACATGCACCTCAAATAAAATGGAATTTGACTAGAAACACGGCTAACAACCTCATATTTTAGGATATATATACAAGTCATATATCTTTAAAAAATGTAAAAAGTCAGGAATCTAGCAGATCTCTCCGTTTTACAATAGCTATAATGCCCATATTACAACATGGCATAATGTGAGCTATGTGCATAGTAAACAATAACATAATTTTTTAGCCTCATAGAAAATACAATATGAAATAAAATCAAAGCTAAAAAACACAATATTTAAGTTATATATAAATGTCTAAGTTGTTCTTAAAGCTTAAGATCTTGGGGTTCTTTCAAATATCTTGGTTTTACAATAGCTATACAATGAGATACTTATTAGTCATAATGTGACGTACATAGCCAGTAACAAAAGCGATCAGCTTGTACTGTACACTCAGCTGGCCGTTTTTGCACCAAAAAAAAGAATGTCAATTAGAAACACGGCTTACAACCTCATTGTTTAGGTTACATTAACATGTCTCATATGACCTTAAAGCTAAGGATCTTTGGGTTCTTGTAAATACCTCAGTTTTAGTGTAGCTATACCATTCAAAACGTTATGAGTGAAAATGTTAAGGGCGTCCCATCAGATACTAGCAGCAACATAGCAATATATAGCCAAACCACTTTGAGTGGTTTAATATAGTACTTACAGTCGAAAATCTTTCTTTTTGGTCATCAAAGAGTCCCAGGAATAACATGAAGCATAGTTTTCCCAGGTAAAATCCATGTTGTTATGTGAAAATGACAATTTAATTACTGTACATTTACGAGAACCTATAAACTAACAGCAGGCGCTTTGTTTATGAAGCATGGATCATGGTTCCGAACCAAATACCCATTTTCAATGTGTCCTAGCCTCTCATATATATTCATATACGTCATCCTTGAGAAACAGAGATGTTATAAAAGTGCAAGGTAATCCTTTTTAACTGAAGTTAGACAGAGATATTTGAATTCAGAGATTGGTAGTCTGTCTTCTGACCCAGATGAAATTATCATCACGTTACATTTCTTGTGTAAATATAATTTTACTATTAACACTATAGCACATTGGCTGTTCACCCCATCATTCCAAACTTTTAGACATATATTTCAGTCCCCTGGACCACATTATTAGACATGTTTTCAGGACCCTATCTCAATATATGGCATTGTAGTGGTCTTTCAAAGAGGATGTACAAAAATAAAAACAGAAAATAATTATGCATTTTCTTTATTTCATTTTGTGCCATCTTCACTGTGTACATTAATTTGAAATACATTTTACATATCCAAAAAAATGCAGTCTTTTCATTTAAAAAACATCAACCATATGTATGTACTTGCTTCAGGTCCAGTATATATTCCCTGGGTTGTGCCTTGTTCCATGTTATATTATACTAATGTTACCATTTCTGAGTGTTCTTGTTTTTGTCGATTGTGAATCTAGTAAAGATTATACTTGTTTTGTCTGCATCTGCTTTCTGCCTCATCCCTCACTGGTAATCATCACAACTGTCTCTTGGGGCAGATGCATCCAAATGCAATAAAATTGTGGACAGTTCCCATATGCCAAAAGTAGCTGCTCCAATTTACAGTGCGATAAGCATGGTAGCAGTATCAAGAACTCAGACGCAAAGACAGCAAATCCACAATAAATTCACATTTTGTTGAAATATACTTCATTACATTTATACTGTGGGCATCATACATTAAATTAGCATGTTTAAATGATGTCTTACTGTTTGAACGAGAGGCTTGCTATAGAAAACACATTGGGATAAGATAGGTCTTAATTGGCTGATAAACAAAATAGACTCAATGGCTAAGACAAATGTTTTGCGTTGACTTTTTGTGAAACACAGTCTTCTTTTTATTGTTGTTCTGCATATTGAGCAGGTGAGGATGAGGTAGAGGTTACATACAGGGAGATGTTGGAGGCGGATTTAGCAATGTCTTGTGTAGAGACCAAAGCAAATGAGCAGAATAGATTTTAAGGTTAATAGTGGATAGGCTATATTCATACATATTTTGTGCTGGGGTTCATTATTACGTAAAGGGTAATTGTAAACAAGTATCTACAATTTCTGTAATTGTGCCAACATTTGGTCAAATGCAATTTTTAATTGTTGTTTTCTATGTATATGAAAGCAGGTAAAGCTGAGGCATAGGTGACAGACAGGGTGATCGAGGAAACTGTTGTAGCGTCCTGTGCTATTACTGTTTTCAAAATGGGTAACTTTGGTACATGTTGATGGCTACAGAGAAAGCGTTAGTAATGGCTCGTTCTTTTCCATTTTCCTCCCTTCCCAATTCCAATTAACCCTGGCTTGTCAGCAGCTCCGTAACTCCTTGGACAGATCTTTGGGATGGTGAGGGTGTACACATGGCCCATCCAACCACACGTCACCCAGCCGCCGATTCCTTTTGCAAAGCTCATCCAGCAAGGAAGCCTTCAGTCAGATCACACAGGGGATGACCACGTTCACCAACTATACTTCCACAATTTAATTTACAGATCTGGACACAACGAATCACTTGAGAGCAACGTGGCAGGATAGATTTGATTTATCTAACCCAAATCCTGGGCAGCACTATGCCAAGTTGCACTGCCTCGTGCAGGAGGTTCAAGAAAAGTCAGAAAACCCATAGTCAGGCTCGAACCACTGACTATCATGATGTAGACTGTCCTGCAATGCAACAACTTGGTCCACTACGCCACGCGCAGGCACGGTTCTAGCAGGGGGGGCAAACACAAACTCTGATTTGTCCTTTCAGAATAATAGCGCTCGTAATTCATTACAATAATCATTGTTAATTCATTGTGTAGATACTGGGTCTATATTCATGTTTTGCAAAAATTTGTCTATTGTTGGATAAAACAGACTCTAGTGAATGTTTTTCAAATGTAATTGTGTTTTCACATGAGACACTGACAATATATTTAATCATATTCTGTGTACAACATATTTTTTGTAATAGAAAACATGTAACGTTGTAATTGAAAACATGTTAAAAATATTTTTTTATCATACACTCATTTCTTTACACAAAACACAATTGCATTTGGTTACAATTCACTAGCTTTGTAATGACTTCACAATGATTATTAAAATTAATTATATCGAGCAGTATTATTCTGAAAGGACAAATCTGAGTTTTTGTTCCCGACATAACATTTGCTGCATTTCAAACACAATATTTAGCCTGTAAGTTACGACATCAAGTCAAAACTTACGACTTGGTAGCGTTCCAGGCAAAAGTCACGACAACAACAATAGCCGACCTATCCCTAACAATGTTAACGTTAGCTAGCGTTATTATTCATTTAATAAATATAACCTGTAGTAGTACACAATCATATGTGTATTATTTTGATTACTATGGGCCCTATTTTTACGAATCTGAAACGCAAGTATCAAATGCGAAACGCAAGTGACCTTGTGGGAGGGTCCCGGGCACTATTGCTATTTTACTGGCGGGATAAATGACTCTTGCGCCCGACGCACATCTAAAATGGGTAGGTCTGAAGTAGCTTCATTAGTCATAGGTGTGGTTTGGGCGTAACGTGCAATAAACGTTATCTCACATTCCCTTTAAGAGCACGCGTGCATGTTCCATGGCTGATTGCTATTTTAACGGTGGATTATTGATTTTTCTTTTTTACAAAATGTAAATAAAGAAATGTCACAAGACATAAGTGGCAGGCAACGGCACATGCATTTCAACATCACGTCTCCTTAAGTCCTCTAATATTTCCTAATTTATGTCATCAACACATCCATTATTTATGGACATGTTGTGTGAAACAAAACAAGCCATAAAGAATGCTGCAACTAGAGTAGTGTAAAGTGCCTCCTGTCCTATCCAAACTCCCAATACGCATTTTCAGTGTGCCTAATGTTCATTCAATTAGGCTACGCTGTGTGTTTGTGTATGTTTTCGATTAAACATCATTTCACACACTGTTGCTGGCATCAAATGGTGTCATCCTCAGCCATGTCTTTAACAGATAGCATTGTCCCCTTCACAGCCACCCCTCCAAGGGAGGATTCCCATCAAATATGGCAGAGTTTGCCGTAAATGAGTCGTGGCTTGAGCCAGGGCATTTAAACTATGCCCAATTTGCACTAAGGAGCCTAAAGTGTGCCAAGAAAACATCCTCCACCATCCTCCATCCTTACACCACCACCACCAGCCTGCACAGTGGTAACAAGGCATGATGGATCAATGTTCTCATTATGTTTTACGCGAAATTCTGACTCTACCATCTGAATGTCTCAACAGAAATCGAGACTCATCAGACCAGGCAACATTTTTCCAGTCTTCATCTGTCCAATTTTGGTGAGCTCTTGCAAATTGTTGGCTCTTTTTCCTATTTGTAGTGCAGATGAGTGGTACCCGGTGGGGTCTTCTGTTGTAGCCCATCCACCTCAAGGTTGTGCGTGTTGTGGCTTCACAAATGCTTTGCTGCATACCTCGGTTGTAACGAGTGGTTATTTCAGTCAAAGTTGCCCTTCTATCAGCTTGAAGAAGTCGGCCCATTCTCCTTTGACCTCTAGCATCAACAAGGCATGTTTGCCCACAGGACTGCCGCATACTGGATGTTTTTCCCTTTTCACAACATTCTTTGTAAACCCTAGAAATGGTTGTGCATGAAAATCCCAGTAACTGAGCAGATTGTGAAATACTCAGACCGGCCCGTCTGGCACCAACAACCATGCCACGCTCAAAATTGCTTAAATCACCTTTCTTTCCCATTCTGCCATTCAGTTTGGAGTTAAGGAGATTGTCTTGACCAGGACCACACCCCTAAATGCATTGAAGCAACTGCCATGTGATTGGTTGAGTAGATCATTGCATTAAGGAGAAATTGAACGGGTGTTACTAATAATCGTTTAGGTGAGTGTATATCAGTGCGAATAAGTCATTCGGAATAATTTGGGTAAATGTGTACACTAGATGTATGCCTATTTTTTCCCCTCTGGACACAAACAATGATTTCCCTCATGTGGTAATATTTTTCTTCTAATTATGTATTGCAATAGTCAGAACTGCTGCATTTGTGTAGATGAGAGGAGCAATAAAGTGTATGCACGTTGTGCACACGCTATTATGGCCAAGCATGCGCCCTTAAAATAGCATCTGAATAACACGCCACTGACTTTTAACCAGGTTTTTCCTGGTCAGTGGCGGAATTGTTTTTGGGAACTGCAAGATAGCACCTGGGAACGTCTGTACTGGAACACGCCTCTTTTTTTAGCTGAACCGTGTGTGACATCAAAAACTGTAACTGGTGGTCCATTTCAGGCAACTTGTAACTCGTGTTTTCACAACCTTCTATCTGTGAAAGTGCCCTTGGAACGGCAGTCAAACCTGTAACTTACTACTTGTGAACTCGTACTAGATTGTTCTAATCCCAGTTACAGTTTCATGTCACACACACATAAACAACAATGGCGGCGAATAGAAATTGCTAGTATAGTTAACGTCGTTAGGCATAGCCCGGCTATTGTTGTTGTCATGACTTTTGCCTGGAACGCTACCAAGTCGTAAGTCATGACTTGAAGTTGTAACTTACGGGCTATAAATTGTGTCTGAAATTCAGCATGGGAGTAAAACAATCTGGTACGAGTTCACAAGTAGTTCGGGTTTTACTGCCATTTCAGGGCAATTTCACGGGTAAAACACGAGTTACGGGTTGCCTGGAATGCATCAATAGTGTTGCCAGGCGAACGTATTTGCCCCCCCTGCTAGAACCACACCTAGCCATGCGGACTTCCCACATTAGCAATGACTCTTGAAAGTGATGCAGGTTCTTCTTCTTCTTCTATGATTTAATGGCGGATCGCAACCGACTTAAGGTGCATATACCGCCACCAACTGTACTGGAGTGTGAGGCCGGTCACGGCCCACCCAATTCACGGCCTCCCAACTCAACCCATCACCCTAAGAAATGGAAAATAAACGCCCTACTACCCCCCCAACACCCCCCACCTTCCACTACCTACTCTCTCCCCTTCATCAACTCGTTATTCATCTCCCCGTGACGTTAGTAACACCCATAAACTCCCTAGCAGCACCCACCACCACATCTATCCTAGCATTCCTACCCTTAACCTGACTACAAACATTCACCACACTACACAGAAACGCCAAAAACTCCACCCTGCCCACCACCAATGAATCCTTACCAACCACACACTCATGCTTACACGTCTCAGACAACACCACTTTGTGAATCCTCAAACCATCCTCCGACACCGGGCCTACAACCCACTCCTTCTCCACCAGCACACCTACTCCAAATCCCCCCACTCTCCGCACTGCTTCCGGATACGTGACCTTATCCACCACCTTAACCCTCTGTGCCTCTGCTGCCCTCTTCTGAACCATACACCCCCCAAACGCAGCACTGTGCTCCCCACCACAATTACAACACCTCACCTTGTCCCCTACCCCACACTTGCCATACTCATGTGGTCCCCCACACCTACCCTGCCCTCTGCATACCACAGCCACATGCCCCATACGCTGACATTTAAAACACCTCAGTGGCGGTGGCAGATATTCCCTCACATGAAAACTAAGAAAACCTAAGTGCACCCTACCCTGCAACGGCCCTCCAAACTCCAACAACACCGTGGGACTCTCCTTCTTTAACCCCAATGCCCTACTGCCCAGCCATCTCACTTCCAGTACAACCCCTCCTGACACCACCTCTTTAAGCTCCTCCATAGACATATCCTCCGGAACACCCGCCCAAGTAAAAAAAAGTATATTTAAATGTACTTGAAATGTATTTTATTTATCCTAAATATACTTCTAACATATTATTTTGGTATATATATTTTGAAAGTATACTTCAAATATACTTAAATACATTGAATACATACGTATGGTTAAACATAAGTATACTAGAAGTATAATACTGGAGTATGATTTAAATATACTTTTTTTTACTTGGGCGTGATCACCCCTCTCACCTTCGCCGCACTCCCAGGCACCAGACAATTAACCTTACCCCCATTCAACACCTCCAACTTCAGCAACCCATCTCTTTGTGCCACAGAACCTACCCCCACACCAGCCACACCCACACTCCCATCCAAACTCCCCTCCATGCCGACCTCACTCACCGCACAGCTGTCGCGACCCGCCACTACCACCGCACGCACACTGCCACCTTCTCGTAACTGTTTCTCCCTTAAATCAAACTGCCAACCAATTCTCCTTCGAAACCAAAGACTCTCACATGTCCAACCTGGATCTATGCAGCCACAAGGGATGCAGGTTGTTGACAGGGATGCAGATCGAAGTGCACATATGCACCCACTGACCGTGTAAAGTAGGACAGTCTTCTATGATTTCATCGAGTTTTATAGAAATGCTGACAACATTGCGTAAAGGGTGTGTAAAATTGTCAAATTTACAGTGTGATACATTTGAAATGTGTACACATACATTAAGTCGCTCTGGCTAAGAGCGTCTGCTAAATGACTAAAATGTAACATGTAAACATGACACTGGAGCACACATAACACATCAGGTTCCCATGTCTAAATCTGTTCCCAGTCCCCCCCGTCTATAACACATGGTGAAACATTTATTTACTGATTGGAGTAAATAAATGTTAAAATCTCTTCCAAAATGTTTATGCCCCAATCCACAGGACACGAGGGGTCACTGAATGGTTTGATGAGTAGAAAAATTATGTGAATTGTATGCTATGGCCTTCACATCCACCAGATCTCAAGCCAGTTGAACACCTATGGGATAATTTGGACTGACGTGTTAGACAGCGCTCTGCCACACCATCATCAAAACACCAAATGAGGGTATATCTGTTGGCAGAATGGTGTTCCATATTGTACCTCGAGGAGAGTTCTATGGATCATTAGAATCATTTGCCAAGGCACATTGGAGATGTTCTGGCTACTTGTTTTTGCCCAACACCTTACTGAGAGACTTTATTTTAAATTTTTTCCTTTAATTTCTCTCCCGTCTGTGAATAGATTTTTAATTTTACAACCACTCTGAAACCAATTGAATTTGTCAGCCAGCTTGCCAGAAATGTCAGCTTTACTGTTGTTTATCCAGGTACAGTAATTATAATTCATAAAGATGTGCTCCATTCTGTTATGGAGGCAACTGAAGTTGTCACAGTAATTATATTTCAAACAAAATTTTAGCAACTGCCCTGTAAATCCAGCTGCATATGGAGAGTTATGATTGTTGTAAGGCCAAGTCTCTTTGTCAAAGTCAAAGTTGTTTATTTGTCATATGCATCAAATGACATCACATCATCCTATGCAGTGAAATTCTTGTGACATGGCTCGACACATCTACACAGTGGGCTTAAAAAGATTATATACAATATGAAGAAATTTTAAGACAATAATAACAATAATAATAATAGCAATACACTATGCACTGAACAGTGATCCGGAGTGTACAACAGCAGAAGTAATAAATATTATAAATATGGCATGGAAATTTCTTTTTAAAGTTGCATTGAATTCTGCTACTCCGATGTAGAGTGGATAAAGTGACCAGAGAATGACAGGGCTCAAGAAATGCGCTCCGCTGACTTCACCACCCTCTGAAGGGCCTTGCGATCAGCAGCGGAGCAGCTGCCGTACCAGGCTATAATGCAACCTGAAAGGATGCTTTCAATGGTGCACCTGTAGAAGTTTATTAAAATCCTGGCAGACATGCCAAACATCTTGAGTCTCCTGAGGAAGTATAGGCGCTTTTGGGCAGTTTTTGTCGCCGAGCTTGTCTGACGGGACCATGTGAGGTCATCACTGATGAACACACCGAGAAACTTGAACTCTGAAACTCTCTCGACTTCAGCTCCATTGATGTGTATAGGGGCAAGACCCTTCCTCTGCCGCTTCCTAAAGTCCACTATCATTTCCTTAGTCTTGCTGACGTTGAGCGAGAGGTTGTTGCTCTGGCACCAGGTAGCCAAGGCATTTACCTCCTCTCTGTATGCGGTTTCATCGTTGTTGGAGATGAGACCTAGGATGGTTGTGTCGTCAGCAAACTTTATGATGATGTTAGAACTGTGAGTGGCCACACAATCATATGTGAACAGGGCGTACAAGAGGGGACTGAGTACGCAGCCCTGTGGGGCTC
>JACXGM010024780.1:0-15582 GCA_016801145.1 Umbra pygmaea | reverse complement strand
CCACCCCCTTGAGTCTGGCCTCTCTCTAGGTTTCTTCCTATGTCCCTCCTACTAGGGAGTTTTTCCTAGCCACTGTGCATCACTTGTGTTGCTTGCTTTTGGGGGTCTCGGGCCGGGTGTCTGTCAAAGCACTTTGTGACAACTGCTGTTGTAAAAAGGGCTTTATAAAATAAATTTGATTGATTGATTGATTGATATCTTTTGAAAATATGCCCCCTACTAACACACTGACATATAATCACACAGAAAAAAGGTACTGACCACATCGAGCACAGCTTGAAGTTGGACATCAATGTTCAGAATCGTGGGATGTGTGTGGTTAACCACAGGTCGTATGGAGGTGAAGAATTTATTTCCTTCGGTCAGGTTCAGGTAGTCCAGAACATCCCTGTAACTGCACGCTCTCGTTGGTGACAGCGGACCTAGAGGAACAGCAAGACACAAACACTTTAAGCGGAGACTTCAAAGACACATATCAGACCATGATTGACAATTACTTGATGTCCCCTTCCCAGACTGCTAAGATCCTCAGCAATATCCTCAGCAAATATCAAGGCAGTGACATGCAATTTAGGATGTGTGGTGGTGAAAATATTCTCCTCATCTCTTGCTCAGACCAAAGAACAAGACAGCAGCAGTTTTTTCCAGTCCAAAATAGTCTTTATTGACACATCATAAAGCAAGGTAATCTGCAGAAATAACTGAAGAAATCAAGGTCTGGCATCCATTTTTAGAATGAACCTTATCACCTGGCCCTGCGTAAATATTAATCACTGGGGCGGTTCTGATCAACCCTGTGACTTTCTCCACCATTCTCTTTCATTGTTTAACCCTTTAATGTTCGACTCAACCGTTTGGTAGAGCACACAATGGGTTTTTTTGTGGCGAGGACTTCATTGTGACTTTATACTATTACCAGATGTTCTTATAGTAAATTAATAATTATACTGTCTACCATACTGATTGTCTGTGTGTGTGATCAAATATATTGATGCATGCAAATACAATCTTATGAAAATCATTAATTCTTATAAAAATACTACAGATGCCGCTGCTATGATGCAAGCTCCTGACCATCGATGCAATCAAGTTACATTTCTTATCCTTTTTATAGTGTTGATGACTACATTCCAACCCAAGAATTTCTAGCAGAAAATAAGTGATATCGTTGTGCTTTTTGTCTTCAGTGAAAGCATACAACTGATAGTTTGCTAGTTTCTATGTAATGATTGATAATTGAGTTGGAAAATATACACTCGTACTACAATAATTTATTGAGCTGATATGCATACTTTAGTTATAGCTGTTTAAGTTATCATGCTGTCTTATGTAAATTACTCTAAGTTTCATTATGACCACTAGGTGGAGCTCTAAGCATATTGTTTTATATTCTGATTGTTCAAAAAGAACAAGAAAAAAATCTTTTGCGGGACTAATGGTGAGTCATGCACTATCAACAAGTTCTGATGAAAGATAGGATTGCTGGATTGTAGATTCAGGAGCAACATGTCACATGTGTAATGACAAGAAACACTTTGTTGAGTTGAAAAGTCTGGAACCCTCACAAAAAGTAACACTTAGAGATGGTTACTCTGTTGAAGCAACAGGGCGTGGAGTTTTGCGGCTGAAGATTACATTGACTGATGGTAAGACAAAAGATTGCAAGCTAAACAATGTTTTGTATGTACCACAATTGTCATACAACTTCCTAAGTGTGTCCAAGGTAAATCAGTCCGGAAAAAAAGTCAAGTTCACATAGGGTAGATGCTGTATAACGGATGGTAATCAAAAGCTTATTGCCACTGCAACTAAAGAAGGCAGTCTCTATTATGTAAATTGTAGAGAAGGTGACCAAGTAACAGAAAATGTGAATGTGCATACAGAGACTAAGGAACAAACCTGGCACAGACGTTATGGTCATTTAGGTGCACAAAATCTGAATAAGCTATGTAATGAGTGTTTAGTAGATGGCTTTGACTTTGATGTGACAAAAGACATTGCTTTTTGTGATTCATGAGCTGAAGGAAAGCATCATCGCAGTAAGTTCACAATCAGTGATCACAAAAGAACTGTCGAACCACTTGGCCTAGTACACAGTGATGTATGTGGAAAAATGAATGAAAAATCTGTGAGTGGAGCTGAATATTTCCTGACATTCATTGATGGGAATACTCATTAGGTATAGGTGTACATTTTGAAACGAAAAGCTGATGTTTTTGGGAAGTTCCTTGGGTGGAAAGCCATGACAGAAAAGTCTACTGGGAGACAACTGAAAATCTTACGCACAGATAATGGAGGAGAATATACCTTGTTGGAGTTTCAAACCTTCCTGAAGACAGAAGGAGTTCGACATGAGCTCACAGTACCAAAGACACCTGAACACATTGGAGTAGCTGAACGAATGAACAAGACACTGATGGAAACAGTGAGATCAATGTTGGCTGATGCAAAGTTACCTCAGACGTTCTGGGCAGAAGCACTGTCAACAGCTGTGTGTCTGAGAAACAGAAGACCAACTAAATCAGTGAAAGGAAAGACATCTTTTGAAGCCTGGACAGGTGAGAAACCTAAGGTGGATCCTTTACGTGTATTTGGATGTACTGTATATGCTCATTGTTACGGCCCCCGGCCTGTGTGTTGATGTTTTGTCCTGTGCCCTGTTCTGGGTTGCTGGGTTATGCTTTGTTTGTTCTCTGTCTGTGTGTGTGTGTTCTGTTCAATGTGTCTGTTTCCCCACAGGTGGAGAGGGTTTGTTCAATTAGCTGATCACTTCACTTTTTACTGGCTCCTCCCCTCTGTTATCCCATACACCTGGTTTCAGCAATTATCATCAATCCCATCATGCCCTTCCTTCCTCTATAAGGCAGACATTTTGTGTTGCTCTGGCTCTCTCTCTGCTCAGATGGTTGATGTGTGCGCCTAAGCTCTGTTTTGGTAGTTGTGTGCCTCAGTTTGGTGTTAGTGAGAGCTGTGTTATTAGTTGTGTTTGTGTTTGATGTATATTTGTCCATTAACCATTTGTTCTTTGTTTTCCCAGGGGAGAGGGGAAACACTTGGGAAGGGTTGGGACAGACGCCCTGGGCATAGACCACCCATAGGGTAACTCCCCTGTTGAAAAACACTAGGAAAGACCTGGACAGACCACTCTTGTACTTTTGGTAGGGCGCCTGGATTGTGTGCCAGTACAGGTTTAGGTTCTTGTGTTGATTGTGTCAGGTTAGAGCAGGTTAGGGGTGCAGTCTTAAATATTATTTATTTCCTTTGGTCCTGTCCAGCCCCTTTTTCCCATTATTATTATTATTATTATTATTATTATTATTACATATTATTATTATTATTATTATATATATATATATATACATATTTACCGTGGGTAAAAATAAAACCCCTTTTGTGCACCGGTACTTTTTGTTTCTGTGTCCTTGTTCGCACCCACGACCCCACGCCTCTGTTGCTGACCTCGGGTGTCCTGTGCGGTGTGGTTGACATCCCACTCCCCTTGTGGGGAGCAGAACGTACCAAATCGAGGCTCGTCCGGGATGTCAGTCCTCGCCGCTCAGGCGCCACGGTGGTTGGTGACTGGGGTGTGGTGTTGGAGTGTGAGCAAGGACTAGCTATTTACTGGTAGGCTAGGCTATTATCGTGTTCAGTGTACCGTACCAGCTTGTATCCATTTTAGTTTTTTGTAACGTTGTGGACTAACGTAGGAAGCAGTATGGCGGCTTCTGAGGTAGCTATGTTCCTTGAGGAACCTTCATTAGGGGCGTTGGGACAGCTGAAGAAGGTGGACCTGATAGCTTTAGCGGCCTACTATAAGCTACCAGTCCGCAAACAGGCTCTCAAGGCAGAGATAGTGGAAATGGTTAAAGATAATTTATTAAGTTTGTCAAGAGTAGGCGTTATGGCACTGGATGACGAGGTAGAGGAGGAGAAGGTTCTCTCACCTGCACTGGCGGTGGCCGGTGTCAGTGATGGGGTGCCTCGGGCTCCTGTGACCTTTTCCAGGTATGATCCCATGTCATCTGCTACCGATGACTCAGTCGAAGTGGCTCGGCTGAGGTTCAAAATTGCCGGTCTTGAAGGAGACCTAAGGGATAGGGAAGAAAGTCGATGGACTGAGTATGAGTTTAAGCTCAAGGAGTTGGATTCCAATGAAAGAATCCGTATTAGACAGCTGGAGTTGGAGGCAGGTCACCGAGAGCAGCACCTACCTTCACAACCAGCTTTGTTCAATGTGAGCAAGAATATTGCTCTAGTACCGCTATATCGGGAAGCTGAAGTATACCACTACTTCGCCGCTTTTGAGCGTGTGGCCTTGGCCTTACATTGGCCAAAGGAGGCTTGTCCACTGCTTCTCCAGTGCAGGTTGACTGGAAAAGCACAGGAAGTGGTGGCAGCGCTGTCTATGGACGACAGTTTGAGTTATGACATAGTGAAGACAACTATTCTTCGGGCTTATGAATTAGTGCCCGAAGCGTATAGGCAACAGTGTAGAGGTTACAGGAGAACAGGCAGCCGTACCTATGTACAGTTCGCAAGAGACAAGAAGTCTCTTTTTGATCGGTGGTGTGTAGCTAGTAAAGCTACCACTCTACAAGAAGTCAGAGAACTCATTCTGTGGAGGAGTTCAAAAATCACCTACCTGACCGTCTCGTTGTTCATCTCAATGACCAGCGGGTGACAACGTTGTCCCAGGCTGCTGTTTTGGCAGACGAGTATTGTCTGACCCACAAAACTGTGTTCAGTGGGCCCCAGTCTGACAGCCGAACATTCATGTCCTCTGCGCCCCGCCAATCGCAGTCGTCCGTTGAGCAGGCTTCAAAGCCATCTGACAACCGAGAATGTTTTTATTGTCATCGGAGAGGACACGTGATTGCAGAATGTCCTACTCTTAGAAACAAACCTGGTAGATCTCCACCACGGACAGGAGAGAGGAAAAATGTTGGTTTCATTCAGACAGTCACTAACAGTGCCAGTATGGTAGCTGACGACTCAGAAAAGGTGAAACCAGATCCCGTGTATACGCCATTTGTGTCAGTGGGCCACGTGTCAATCACTGGGAACCAAGAGGATCAGGTAGCGATTAAGATCCTCAGAGACACTGGTGCGGCGCAGTCAGTCATTGTGGCTGATGTGTTGCATTGGTCTGTAAAGACATATTGCGGGTCACATGTGTTGTTGTGTGGTATTGAATCTAAACCCATTTCGGTGCCGTTACATTGGATTCACATAACGTCAGGGTTGATATCTGGACGTTTTCGTGTTGGTGTGGTTCCCAAGCTAGCAGTAGCTGGTGTGGCGCTATTGATGGGAAACGACATTGCTGGGGGTAAAGTGTCTCCAGTGTTAGAGGTGACAGACAGCCCTCAACTAAACGCAGCTAATGCCATCTTAGTTCGGACATATACTCAGGTTTTCCCTGCATGTGTGCTAACGAGGGCACAGTCTCGCAAGTTGGGGGATAGTGTAGATCTGTCTGATACAATATTTGAACAGATGGTGAACGAGGAACCCAGTCTAAAGGTGTGTGCCCCTGTACATGATAACTCTGGGAAGAGCGACCAGACAACCTCCCATTTAAGAGATGTTGTACTGTCAGTTACCCCAGAGAGGTTAATGGAATGGCAAAAAGAGGACGTCAATCTTAACAAGTGCTTTGATTTAGTGGGCTCGCCTAAAGAAGCGACTAGCCAAGAGACTGCATACATTATAGATTCGGGGTTATTAATGCGTAAGTGGAAGGCACATTAAACCGGTGAGGATTGGGCCGCGGTATGGCAGGTGGTTGTTCCCTACACTTCTCAGACAGCAAGTATTGTCATTGGCTCATGACCCTATGTGGTCCGGACACTTAGGGATAACAAAAACGTATTATAGAGTCCTCCGACACATTTTCTTGCCAGGATTGAAGTTGGACGTTGTACAGTACTGTAAGACCTGTCATGTTTCAACTTGCAGGAAAAGTGAACCAACCCGTACCATGTGTGCCACTCCACCCGATACCTGTGATCGGAGAACCATTTGAACGTGTTATTGTCGACTGTGTCGGTCCATTACCAAAAGCCCGGTCAGGTAATCAATACCTTCTTACTATAATGTGTAGCTCTACCAGATACCCAGAGGCTATTCCTCTTCGAAGTATAACTACCAAAAACGTTGTAAGGACACTCATCAAATTCTTTTCTACGTTTGGATTACCTAAAGTGATCCAAACGGATCAAGGAACTAATTTTACGTCCAAATTGTTTGCGGCAACCTTGAACAATTTGTCTATTACGCACCAGGTGTCCAGCGCATACCACCCCGAGAGTCAGGGTGCGCTGGAACGCTGGCACCAAACTTTGAAATCAATGTTGCGGAAATATTGTATGAATTCGATTACTGATTGGGACGAAGGGGTCCCCTATGTGTTGTTTGCAATTAGAGAAACAATTCAAGAGTCAGTGGGTTTTAGTCCTGCTGATCTTGTGTTTGGTCATACCCCACGGGGGCCGTTGAAAGTGTTGAAGGAGCGTATTTTGTCTAATGTACCCAGTAACACACCCAAGAACGTATTAGACTTTGTTAGTCTAATGAGGGGGAGACTGCCTGCTGCCTGCGTGCTTGCTCAAGAGTCCCTCTCTGCTTCTCAAAGATGCATGAAAATGTATTATGACAACAAGACTAGAGACCGTACCTTTTCTCCAGGGGATCAGGTGATTGTTTTACTGTCTATCCCAGGTTCGTCATTGTCAGCCAGATACTGCGGACCATATATTGTGGAGAGTAAGCTCAGTGACTCCAACTACATTATTAGAACACCCGATAGGAGGCGCTCGTCTCGTTTGTGTCACATCAATATGCTGAAGGCTTACCAGGTGCGTGATTCTCCCAGTAGCTCATCCAGTGGCCCGGATGTTGCCAGACTCTCCAGCGTGGCAATGGTGGTTCCCTTGCCTGAGGAGGACATAGAAGACAGCCGTGAGGATGGTTTGGTACTACGTCACACAATACAGCAGTGTGAACGCCTTAGCAATTCAGACATGTTAAGTAGACTGCCTACAATAATGGAACACTTAGATGGAAAACAAACGGCTGAACTTGTTTCGTAATACACACTTTTCTTTCTTTGTTTCAAGACGTGCCCGGTCGTACTTCCGTTCTGGCGCATGATGTGGATGTGGGAGACACCCCTCCCATTCGACAGCATCCATATCGGGTGAAATCTCGAAAGAGGGAAGTCATGAAAGGTGAAGTGTGTTACTTATTAAAGAACCGAATGGCGTTACCCAGTCACAGTGCGTGGAGCTCTCCCTGTATTGTAGTTCCGAAACCAGACGGTACTTCCCGTTTGTGTACGGACTACCACAGGGTGAATGCTGTTACTGTACTGGATTCCTACCCATTGCCCCGGTTAGAGGACTGTGTAGACCGGATCGGCTCTGCTGCTTATGTGAGTAAGCTCGACCTGCTAAAAGGTTATTGGCAAGTGCCACTAACCTCCCGAGCTTCGGATATTTCGGCTTTTGTGACACCTGACAATTTCGTACAGTACACTGTAATGCCGTTTAGAATGTGCAACGCGCCTACTACTTTTCAACGGTTAGTCAATATTGTGTTTGAGGGCATACCAAATTGTACAGCGTACCTTGATGATGTGGTGTTGCATTCCCACACCTGGTCGGACCATCTCTCTTTGTTGAGGTTGGTGTTTCAACGATTAGCTGATGCCTCGTTAACCCTTAACTTAGCCAAGTGTGA
Organism: Umbra pygmaea; assembly: GCA_016801145.1. NCBI lineage: Eukaryota > Metazoa > Chordata > Actinopteri > Esociformes > Umbridae > Umbra > Umbra pygmaea. The sequence goes on along the minus strand of JACXGM010024780.1, from coordinate 7,842 downwards.
ATTTGGAAAAGCTACTGTGACCTACTTAGGCAAGCAGGTGGGTCGGGGACAAGTGCTTCCCATAGCTTGCAAGGTGGAAGCTATAGCTAGCTTTCCTGCTCCTACCACCCACCGACAGTTACGCCGGTTTCTGGGGATGGTAGGATACTATCGTACCTTTTGTAGGAAGTTTTAGACGGTGGTAGCTCCCTTGACGTCATTGTTAAGTCCCAAAGTTCCATTTAAGTGGTCAAGGGAGCGTGAGACTGCTTTTCTGTCTGCAAAGGCGCTGATTTGTAGTGCCCCAGTTTTGGCAGCACCAGACTTTGATAAACCTTTCAAATTGGAGGTTGATGCTAGTATGGTGGGGGCAGGGGCTGTCCTCTTGCAGGAGGATGAGGGAGGCGTGGATCGCCCAGTTAGTTTTTTCTCAAAGAAATTTACTTTGTGCCAGTCACGTTACTCCACTGTAGAGCAGGAGATATTGGCCCTACTACTGGCTCTACAGTTCTTTGAGGTGTATGTGGGGTCTAGTTCTGTACCTGTTGTGGTCTTTACGGATCATAACTCTTTGACGTTTTTAAGACAGATGTACAATCAGAACCGCCGTCTGATGAGGTGGGCTCTGATTGTACAGGGCTACAATTTGAGTATTGTACACATAAAAGGGGCGGCTAACATTGTTGCTGGTGCCCTATCCCGGTCTTGGTGAGCCTATTGGGTTTATCAGTCGTGGGTTAATTTATTTAATGGATGGTGGTCGAGGGAAAAACGATTCCTGAGGGTAATCGTTTCTGTTGGTGTGGGTGTGTTACAGCCCCCGGCCTGTGTGTTGATGTTAGGTCCTGTGCCCTGTTCTGGGTTGCTGGGTTATGCTTTGTTTGTTCTCTGTCTGTGTGTGTGTGTTCTGTTCAGTGTGTCTGTTTCCCCACAGGTGGAGAGGGTGTGTTCAATTAGCTGATTACTTATCACTGGCTCCTCCCCTCCGTTATCCCATACACCTGGTTTCAGCAATTATCATCAATCCCATCATGCCCTTCCTTCCTCTATAAGGCAGACATTTTGTGTTGCTCTGGCTCTCTCTCTGCTCAGATGGTTGATGTGTGCGCCTAAGCTCTGTTTTGGTAGTTGTGTGCCTCAGTTTGGTGTTAGTGAGAGCTGTGCTATTAGTTGTGTTTGTGTTTGATGTATATTTGTCCATTAACCATTTGTTCTTTGTTTTCCCAGGGGAGAGGGGAAACACTTGGGAAGTGTTGGGACAGACGCCCTGGGCATAGACCACCCGTAGGGTAACTCCCCTGTTGAAAAACATTAGGAAAGACCTGGACAGACCACTCTTGCACTATTGGTAGGGCGCCTGGATCGTGTGCCAGTACAGGTTTAGGTTCTTGTGTTGATTGTGTCAGGTTAGAGCAGGTTAGGGGTGCAGCCTTAAATATTATTTATTTTCTTTGGTCCTGTCCAGCCCCTTTTCCCATTATTATTATTATTATTATTATTATTACTTGTTATTATTATTATTATTATTATTATATATACATATTTACCGTGGGTAAAAATAAAACCCCTTTTGTGCAACGGTACTTTTTGCTTCTGTGTCCTTGTTCGCACACACGACCCCACGCCTCTGTTGCTGACCTCGGGTGTCCTGTGCTGTGTGGTTGACATCCCACTCCCCTTGTGGGGAGCAGAACGTAACACCCAAAGATGAATGAACGTAACACCCAAAGATGAATGAAAGAAACATGAAAAGAAACATGATTCCAAAGCAAAGAAATGTGTCCTTTTGGGCTATGGAACAGAAACTAAAGGATATCGACTCTTTGATGTAAAACAAGCAAAAGTGTTCTACAGTCGAGATGTGCTATTCAATGAGTCTGTTTATGGAATTAAGAAGGAGGCTGATGCAAATGAGAAAGATACTGTGAAACGGTATGTGGAATTTGACTGTCAAGAACCTTACACTGAGAACTCAAGAGGAACAAAAGCTCAACAGAACAACAAGAGTGAAAAAAACACCTACCTATTATGGAGAGTAGGTAACACTCACTAATAACCAGACAACTGAACCCAAAACTGCTAAAGATGTTTACAGCAGCCCAGATAAGGAGAGATGGATAGAAGCTATGGAAAGTGAGATGGAATCACTGTATACAAATTATGTGTGGAACCTGGTGGAAGTACCAAAAGATCGAAAAGCAGTGGGCAGTAAGTGGGTGTTCAAAGTCAAAGTCGATGCTGATGGAACATTTGAGAGACATAAAGCACGGCTGATAGCACAAGGTTTCTCACAAACGTTTGGGTCAGACTATGACGAAACATTCAGTCCAGTTGTCAGATTTGAGTCAATAAGAACAATAGTTGCTCTGGCTGTTCAGCATGGACTAAAGCTGCATCAAATGGATGTAAAAACAGCTTTCCTCAATGGAGAACTAAAGGAGGAAGTGTTTTGTTGTCAAAGGAAAGGAACATATAGTGTGCAAACTGAATCGCAGCACCTATGGACTGAAGCAGTCAACAAGGTGTTGGAACATTGTCCTGGATGAACAGTTGAAAAAGATGGGGTTTGTACAAACTACAGCGGATCCTTGCATTTATACTGCAGCAACAGGTGAGATGTTCATTATTGCTGTGTATCTCGATGGCATTCTCCTTGCTGGATGCAATGATAAAATAATGATGGAGGTGAAGAAAATGCTTGCAAAACATTTTGAAATGAAGGACATTGGTGAGCTAAATTATTTTTTTTGGAGTGAAGATTGTCCAAAAACCAGAAACTGGAAAAATCTGGATGGGTCAGACAACATATGCCAAAACTGTGTTGGAGACATTCGGAATGGAAAATTCAAAGCCAATAAGCACACCAGTAGACATGAACTCAAAGCTTCTCATGAACTCAAAGCTTCTCATGAACTCAAAGCTTCACATGAACTCAAAGCTTCACATGAACTCAAAGCTTCACATGAACTCAAAGCTTCACATGAACTCAAAGCTTCACATGAACTCAAAGCTTCACATGAACTCAAAGCTTCACATGAACTCAAAGCTTCACATGAACTCAAAGCTTGTCAAACACTCTGAAGACAAAGAAGGAGGGGATCCTACACAATTTCAGTCTGCTGTTGGTAATTTACTTTATTTGTCAACAAAAACAAGACCAGACATTGCTTATGCAGTAAATAATGTTGCAAGATTCTGTGCTCATCCTACAAAGCATCATTGGATTGCAGTCAAACGGATTATAAGATACCTGAATGGCACTCTGAATCTAGGTCTGCTGTATAGCAAAGACAAGTCAAAGGAATGCATTGGTTTTTCAGATGCAGATTGGGCTGGAGACCAAGATGACCGCAGGTCTGTATCAGGTTACACATTTCAAATCAGTGGAGCAGCTGTGAGTTGGAGAAGCAAGAAACAGACATGTGTAGCTCTCTCTACTGCTGAATCTGAGTACGGAAGAAGCGGTTTGTTTGAGACAACTGATAACTGATCTCAAAATAAACCAAACAGGACCAATGTTCATATTTGAGGATAACCAGTAAGCAATCTGTATGGCAAAGAACCCTAAGTTTCATGGACGTGCAAAAAACATTGACATCAAGTATCACTTCATTCGAGAACAACTTGCAAGTAGAGTCATAGACTTGAAATACTGCAACACTGAAGATATGGTTGCTGACATATTCACTAAAGGACTTAGTGAAGAAAGGTTTACAAAGCTGAGACAGATGGTAGGAGTGAAATCTGTGAATTAGTAATCATTCTGTTTGCGAGTGAGAAGGACTGTTGGTAAATATACACTTGTACTAGAATAATTATATTGAGCTGATATGCGTACTTTAGTTATAGCTGTTTAAGTTATCATGCTGTCTTATGTAAATTACTGTAAGGTTCATTATGACCACTTGGTGGAGCTCTATGCATATTGTTTTATATTCTGATTGTTTAAAAAGAAGAAGAGTTGTACAGGTTGTAAAAACATGCAGTAAAAAGGCATAACGCAGTTCTTGTGAAGTGCGTTTGTTAAAACTAATAAGAGCTCAGAGTCTTTATTATATTCAATACATTGTTCTGTGCATATCCCTACCATCTTACACACTGCTGAGCTGTGTGGTACATTGATTCTTCGCAAATATAGATGATTATTCACAAACGTGAAACACTAGTAAAATAACATATGCTTTCGCAGGGACTCAAAGGCTTTTACACCTGAGATCCCCTTAACCTCTAAGCCACACGGCTGTGCATTTGGGTGAACAAAATAGTGGACATACTAATGTTAAGAAATATAATTTAAAGTTAATACCAGTCAGCCTATTTAAATTTTGTTCAATATATTACAGTGATAGTACAGCTAGAATTGTGTACAGATTATAATAAAACAATGAAATACCTTAAAAAGAATATCATATGATTATCCCTGTTTGGAGAAAGTCACTTTAAACAGACATTCTCATCTTTCACAAAACGTCTGCAATGCTTAGTGCAAATGCGAACACAATCATGCAGCTTTTGCATTTGCGTACACAAAGGTGTTTCTCTCATTTTATCTAATTAGGGAAGGAGACATGTGTAATAAATATTACAAATTCTTGACCTGCAATGTAAATGATGTTCTTCTGGATATGTAGGAATATTTACTTTTGTATATTTGAATTGGCTGATCAACATCTAAGAAATAGCAGATTAGCTTGATAAGTGTGACATTTGAATGTACTTGTATCGGTACTCATATCGGCAAGTACCCAAAATGAAATACACTGTACTTGTGCTCGTTCCATAAAAATTGGTATTGGGCCATCCCTTGACTTTACTAAACTTGCTTTTGAGCTACAGTAACATGTTGAACAACGTGTTTTTTGACCTTGGAATAGTTTAATTTATTCAGCATGTGCGGGGTTGGAAGTTTTGTAACACAATGACTATAGCTAATTGGCCATCAGAGCAGGTCAGGCCAAGGGGAGATTCATAAGGATTTCCACTGTCGATGTCCCGATCGTCCGGCTCCTCGTCCGCAGGGTCGTCCTCCGCGCCGTCGCCGGCTTGCGTCGGGAGCCGCTCCCTTGAGGGGGGGGTCCTGTAATATCCCAGGAGGGCCTTGGGTTACGTAGGTCTCATTCCCCGGAGTTTTGAGGGATGCATCCGGGGGAGTGGAAACAGGGGCCCTTCTCAGCGCAGCTGAACGGTGTTTCCTCATCAGGACCGTTATATTAGAGGAAGCACGGCTTCCTGTTTCTTTGTGTGTGATTCCACCTATGCTGTTGGCCTTGTTTATGTAGTTCGTTATTCCTGCTGAGTTTACTACTCCTTTGTTATAAAATACATTCCTGTATATCATACCTTATCCTGCGTCTGCGTTCTGACTATCCTCACACCCAAAGAATCCTTACAGATATACTGTGTAAATACTTTGATATAGAGTGTACTGTGAGCTGGGTGCATTGTGTCTAACCTGCATGACAAACACTAGCCCCTGTATTTACAACAGTATTTTTTGGAAAATAAATAAAACTCTATTTGGCAAATGCTGTTTAAAGAAGAGGTGTGTAGTATCCAAGGGAGTAGGATTTAGATATTTTTGGCAACTGGTTCTTATTATTTGGGTGCACCACATTGCCAACCTCTAATGCTGGATTCACACCAGACATGGCAAACTGGTTTCATTGCAGTGGAAGTCCATTCATTTCAATAGGAAGAAATGTGCACTGCTGTGGCAAATCTACCAGATCTGGCAAAATGTGGATGCGGTGCGGCGGATGTGTTGCAAGAGTTGAAGTTATCCAACTTGTGCGGTGCTATGGCAAACGGCAACAGAAACGGAAGTTGATGGACCATCGAGGAAGAGCTATTATGTCCCTTTCACCTATGGGTTTATGGGATTGCAAGAAAAACTTTGACAGCTCAATAGATTGTTTTCGTATTCTCAACTGTTTTCGTATTGTCAACTGTTCTTTGGCTGTTCCTTCCATCATGTGTCCGAGTCAACAGCATATTTACTGTGAAATTATAACTACATACATTTTCTAAATCAATGCCATGGTGGTTGTGATGCATTTAGAATGAACTCTAATTAGAAGCCCAATTTTGTAGCAATATAACGGAGACATCAACAATGCATAGTTCATATGCTTTTTAAATGACAGCTCACATTCGAACCGGATTGTTTGTTGGTCATGGCCATCCCAGTCCCCTGAACTAAACCTGATAGAAAACCTGTCGGATGACCTGAAAAGGATAGTCCCAACCTCAAAATATATTATAGGAAAACTATTGGCTCTTGGCAAAGTTATTAAAAGAAGGGGTACCAATAATTGCTGCACGCACATATTTGAGAAAAAAGATAGATGTGAATTATTTTTTTTAAATTTCAATTGTTTTACTTAACAGTGGGATTTGTGTTAATATTCTGAATGAGAGTTAAACAGGATTAACACTTAAGCCTTTCTTTTTTTCAATGCCAATGTTACTGAAGGTTACTTTATATAGGCTTTTGGGAGGGGCAGATGAGATAGAGCTGATTAAGTTTCCATAACGGCTGCGTCTGTGTGTGTTGGCCTTACAGAGGACACTAGGTATAATCAAAATATGATGAAATACTGGTAAATTCTACTGCTCTTAAAAATGCCCCTATGTATTGGATAAATTTTGATGAAATGTGAATGTAACTACTCTTTTTCTGTGTCCATTGACCAACAGCTGCAACTTATTCTCTTAAAGGTCCAATATGTAATACGGACAGCCAGCGTTTAAAATGGGTACTGCAGTCCAAATTAAAAATACGAGTCATCTCCCTCCGCCCCCTCCTCCCCACAATCAAAACTAACATGACAAACAAGATCAGCGCAACCATGACAAGCGAAACGTGTTTTACTAGGTATCTGGTCATGCAGCCAATTAGAAACATGCAGAGTTTTTAGGTTGGGTAGAATCTATCTCTGTTGATCTTGTTCGTTTGTTTGCTGCTTCCATGGCTGTAGCGCACATGGTTTGCATTTTTACAGGTATGCTTGGCAACCTGGTCATGCTTTCAAAATGGGCAGTTGATAACAACAAACAGACCAAAACATAAACATAAATTCAGTCGCGGAGCGAAAAATTTAAAAAAGAAAAAATACAATTAGGATTGTTGACAGAAAGATAGTATTTCAGCTTAACATGTTTCCTTAATATTTGATGAGGCATTGCTGTCATTTTTTGATTTATTACAGTACATACAGTTCCTTCTCAAGAAATTAGCATATTGTGATAAAGTTCATAATTTTCCATAATGTAATGATACAAATTAAACTTTCATATATTTAAGATTGATTGCACACCGACTGAAATATTTCAGGTAATTTATTGTTTTAATACTGATGATTTTGGCATACAGCTCATGAAAACCCAAAATTCCCAAAGAATTAGCATATTTCATCTGACCAACAAAAGAAGTGTTTGTAATACAAAAAAAAGAAAAAGTCAACCTTCAAATAATAATGTTCAGTTATGCACTCAATACTTGGTTGGGAATCCTTTTGCAGAAATGACTGCTTCAATGCGGCGTGGCATGGTGTCAATCAGCCTGTGGCACTGCTGAGGTGTGATGGAGGCCCAAGATGCTTCGATAGCGGCCTTAAGCTCATCCAGAGTGTTGGGTCTTGTGTCTCTCAACTTCCTCTTCACAGTATCCCACAGATTCTCTATGGGGTTTAGGTCAGGAGAGTTGGCAGGCCAATTGAGCACAGTAATACCATGGTCAGTAAACCATTTACCAGTGGTTTTGGCACTGTGAGCAGGTGCCAGGTCGTGCTGAAAAATGAAATCTTCATCTCCATGAAGCTTTTCAGCAGATGGAAGCATGAAATGCTCCAAAATCTCCTGATA
>JACXGM010024778.1:0-15583 GCA_016801145.1 Umbra pygmaea | reverse complement strand
ATAACTAACCGAAATCCAACGATTATATAATTAGAAGACGATTATATAATTTCACCTTAAAGTTTTCTTCATTGGCTCCTATGGCGAGGAAAAGGCTTAAGGTGATTTAATGTACCTAAACAACGATCAATATTAACCAAATTTCTCTCTCATATTGCTCATCATAACCACTGAAAATTATAAAAAAAACTAACCCAAATTCCAATTATTTTATATTTTTTTATTTTGCTGATCCGAAAAATGATCCGATCCGTGACTCTGATCCGAAAACCGATCCGATCCGTGAGTTTCATGATCCGTTGCACCCCTAGAAAATATCAATCATGGTCACCAGTAAGATAATTTTGTCTTAATTAGGGACTTCCCAAAACTTGTGAACTCAACAAGTAACTGAAAAGTAATTGTAAAGGTATGTTATGGGGTTGGAGGAGGATGTCTTCCCTGTAACAGAAAGAATCACCCCCATGTAAAATAATCACATTTTGTTGCTTTGCAGCCTGAAATGAGGGCAGACACAGTTTTTGTTTCATTCAGCTACATTTACTCAGTGCAACTTATTACATCCAAGTGAAAGATATAACACCAACATGTCAGAAAAAATTAACTGTGGTGGAAAGAGCATCACCCCCTTGTTTAAGTATTTTGTTGAACCACCTTTTGCTTTAATTACAGCCTTTATTCTGTTGGGATATGTCTCTACTAATTTTGCATATCTAGACGTTGCAATATTTGACCACTCTTGCAGAACTGCTGAAGTTCATTAAATTTGATAGTGACCATTTGTGGACTGCTGTCTTCAAGTCATTCCACAGATTTTCAATGGGGTTTAAGTCTGGGCTCTGACTAGGCCTTGCAAGGACATTCACCTTTTTCTCCTTCAACCACTGTGTGGTCAGCAGTGCTGCCACAGTTACTTTGAAAAAGTAATCTGATTACTGATTACTCCTTTAAGAAGTAGCTTTTTTTGTTTTTTTATGGGACGGATCAGCTTAAGTATTCGACATAGGTATTTTTATATTATTGCTGTCTATATTTTACCCCAATCCTAACCTTTACCTGACCAATAGTTGAGACCAATTACATTTGACATTTTAACATTTAGCTCTCGCTCATACATTTTATATTTTTCTTTAATCATAATTTTTTTATTTGATCAACTCTTTATTTAAGTTCAATATTGTCCATCTATCTCTTAGCCACAGCCATATTGGGTTTCTATTTGCCATGTGTATTTCTACTGTACTGTGATGCTTCACATAATTATGAAACCTTTCTATTGTCAATGACTCCACCAATTTGGAATTAAAGATAAATATTTTGCTAAAATAATTATCATATTATTAATTGTCTTACATTTTAAGTCTCCAAGTATTGCTATTTGTAACGTTAATTCAAGATAAATATTGCATTTTATCATCCATTCTTGTAGCTGTTACCAAAAGCATGCTACATATGGACAGTACCAAAAGATATGATCTATAGATTTGGCCTCCTCAGATTAAAATCTGCAGAGTTGGGAAGATTGAATTCCCCACTTGTATAGATTTCTATTTGTTGACCGTATTTTATATAATAATTTGAATTGAAATATTCAAATTTTTGAGTGTTGTTTTGCGTATTATAGAAGTAACTTAGTTACTTTACAGATTTCTTGATTTTAAAAGTAACTGAGTTAGATTACAAGTTACTTTATTAGTTACATTAAGCAGCTGCCGACAACACCCCCACCGCCTTAACATAAAAATGACAACCGGTTTTGCCAACACTCACTTTATTGGAAGTGCATTTTTAACAGTAACATCAACAATGTATCTCCTGACATTTTAAGTTGAATACATGCTTTTTATAAAAAATTAAATAAAGACAGTCTTTCTTGACTTCTTAACATAAATACTTGATTTTATATAAATAAAATAATGACAGTCTTTATTGACATTTTTAACTGTTAACCATGTAATGGAAACTTACTATTTATAATCTACATTGTGTATAAATGTAACTAATACATTTTTCTTAACGTTTTTTGTTCAAAATAATAGCGCTAGTTTTAATTAACTGCAACAATCATTGTTATTTCATTATAAAGCTAGTGAATTGTAACCAAATGCAAAAGAAATGTACTGTGTGTAAAGAAACAAGAGTATATGATAGGAAAAAAATAATTTAACATGTTAACGCTTTATTAACAAATATTTTGTACACACAATTTGATTGAATATTTTGTCAATGTCTCATGTGAAAACATGATTACATTTGAAAAACATTCACTAGAGTCTGTTTCATCCAACAGACTCTAATTATAGCAACACATGAAAATTGACACACTACCTATCTTTGCAATGAATTAACAATGATTATTATATTGAATTACTAGCGCTATTATTTTGAAAAGGAAAATCTGAGTTCGTGATGCTGGCATAAGTGTTGCTAGGCAAACGGTTCTTGGAGAGGACGGGCTTGTATTACACTCGAGACCAGAGTGAATGGAATGGTACGCAACGCACAAAACCCAGTGTTTTCTGTTTTGCACACTGGGTTTTGTGCGTTGCACACCATTCCATTCACTCCGGTCCCGAGCGTAATACGAACCCGTCCTCCCCAATTAAGATCCACCGACCGCGGCTGCAGTGTACCCATCTTTTAATGTCTCCTTCTACCAGGAAAATGTACCATGTCACAAAGCTCACATCATCTCAAACTGGTTTCCTGCACATGACAGTAAGTTTACTGTACACAAGTGGCCTCCACTCTCACAATATCTCAATCCAATCGAGATTTGGGATGTCGTGGAACGGTAGATTTGCATCATGGAAGTGCAGCCAACAATTCTGCAGCAACTGCGTGATAAAATAATATGGACCAAAATCTGTGAGGCCACGAATATTTAAGGCAGTTCTGATGGCAAAACTAGGTCTAACTAGGTATTAACATGATGTAACTAATGAAGTGGCCAATAAGTGTACATTATATAAAATGTGTTTTTTTGTGATTTTTTTTCCTGTTTTCCTCCCTACCCAATTCCCACTAAACCTGCTTTGTCGACAGCTCCGCAAAACTTCTTGTACAGATCTGTGGGATGATGAGGAGCGTGCACATGGTTCATCCAACCACATGTTGCCCAAGCTGGCAATTTTTTTTACACTGTTCACCCACACACTCCAACACAGAAGCCTTTAGTCGGATCATGCACAGAGCATGTATATTTTATTATCCCAATGATGTTGGTGACCAACCTGTTATGTTCTTAATAAAAGCACGTTTCACAGAACTCAGTTGTCATATTTCAGTTAATTGTTCTGGTGTTTACTGAGAAATTGATACAAATCTGAATTTTCAAATGGGGTACTCATTTACTCTGAGTATTGTATCTATATAGAGCAAAATCCCTTTATTAAATCATAAATACTGTATGTAACAACCAAGTGACAAGTGATGCTTCGTAGTGAAGGCCTCTGTAGAAAGAATTAACTGGACGCAGTGTAGGTCATTAAAAATGCTAAACAAGCATAGCAGAATGTGCCGCACAACAGACTTGATAAGTTACATGTTCTTAAGAATAATTACAAAACAAGTTAATATGATTGTTCTATGAGTAGCCTAATCACTTTCATTAGCTGTCTAGTTAGAACTGGCTATAGCCACACACACACCATCAGTCACTTCATCACTGCCCTCGCTATTGTGTTCACTGGTGTATTATGTCTGTTTCCGTCTTAAATATGGAGAAATTTAAACTCAAACAGTGTATACTACCGATTGCATTGAAACACTCAAAATGTGTAATTTTGGGTTAAACACACAGTAACAAAATGGCACAGTGGCACATGGCTAATTTGCATAGCCTATAGGCTTGTACTATTATTGGCTAGGGCACTGTCCCTGTGCACATGGCACATTTTCAAATAGGCTTGTAGCTATGATTGGCTAGGGCACAGTCCCTGGTATGGGTTGTGTTAAACTGAAACGTTTTGTTTGTTTTTGCAAAAACATTACTAGTTAAATGGCAATTAAAAAATTACTAGTGGGGACTAGGACGCATACATTTATTTTTTTATTTTTATTTAACCTTTATTTAACCAGGTAAGTTGACTAAGAACAATTTCTTATTTACAGCAACGACCTGGGAGCAATTAGGGTAAAGTGTCTTGCCCAAGGACACAACGACATTTGGCTCAGTCGGGAATCAAACTGGCAACTTTCTGACTACAAGTCTGACTCCCTACCCACTGAGCCATCTGCGCCCCTACACATTGCTGCTGTAACATAATCAATATCATGAAGGCAGATGAATAAGGAGTAAAAAGGAGTAAAAAACTATACTGTAACATTTTCGAACATGTACAGTACTTGGCAAACAGTTTTGTCCATTTTCCTACCCCATTTCCTCACGCATCAGTGGTGGGTCCTTGTCAATGGACCAGGTTGGGGGCTGCCATGGGATTCCAGGTTGAGGAAGCTGTATCACCATAGCTATTATAGTTTGAGACTGGCAGGAGGAGCAGGTACTTACTTATTTTCCACTTGCCAAATCCTGTCATTGGCTCAGCACTTACATTAGCGTTAACAGTGAAAAAGTAAACAATGCCAATTGACCTTTTTCCATGGTGGTCTCTGCCATTTTTAGCTGTCGGTGATCATATTCCTTCAGTGCAGACTGAAAGGGGAGGGAACAACCCAATCACGAACCTCAAATTAAACCACAAACAGAAAAATAAACAAAATCTTTTTTTGACAAATTACTGAAGACAAAATTGTGATGAAAGAGTCCGTAAAATGTAACAAAGTAAAGAGTACAGCCCCAGAGTACAGGCCCCAGAAAGTGACCAGAAAAGTGCTTGTTCTTCTGAAATTGTACTCTTTTATGCCTTACTAATTTGTCTAAGTAGGGACTTCGCAAAACCTGTGTACTCAGTAACTTGGAAAATGAATTGTACTCAGTACATCTGGTTGCCAGTGATGTCTGGTGAGGACCTGCCCTACAACAGGCCTACATGCTCTCAGTTTAGCCTCTCATACCCTATTGCAGACAGTCTGAGCACGGATGGAGGGATTGTGCGTTCCTGGTGTCACTCTGGCTGTTGTTGTTGTTGTCATCCTGTACCTCTCCTGCAGGTGTGATGGTTCGATGTGCAGTTGTTGGTACATGTGGTCTGACCCTTCGAGGATAATCAACTGTCCATACTGTCTCCCTGTTGTACTGTCTTAGGCGTCTCAGTACAGATATTGTAATTTATTGCCCTGGCCACATCTGCAGCCCTCATGCCTCCTTGCAGCATGCCTAAGGCACGTTCACAAGATGAGCAGGGACCCTGGGTGTCGTTCTTTTGGTGTTTTTAGAAGTGAGTAGAAAGGTCTCTTTAGTGTCCTCAGTTTTAAAAACTGTGACCTAATTTGCTAACCCTCTGTAAGCTTTTGGTTTTTTAAAGACCGTCCCACAGGTGCAAGTACAATAATTTATTTGGTCATTGTTCAGGCATGGAAAACATTGTTTAAAACCTTTACAATGAAATTTGTAAATTTCTTTGGCTTTTTACGAATTATCTTTAAAATACAATGGCCTGAAAAAGGTAAGAGTTTATATCAATGTCGAAGGATAATTAGAGAACACAGATAACAGAGACAACCAGCTATTGTGAAGCATATTTCAAACATCTGTGTGGAGGCTAATAGAGGAGCAGGTGCAGTCCTGGGTCTCCAAGCACACATTGTATGGATCTGTGAAAAACAGTAAGTACCGTTTTTCATGTTTATTATACCACTTAGCAATTGTTGATTTAAAACATTTTAAAACACGGAGTGTACCGAGACTTTTCACGGGTGTGATGGCCAAAAGTGTGCCACAGTCTGGGGGTTGAAGACAGGAAAGAAATCTGTGTGAAATGCCAAATATAATTTGTTTATTTTTACAATGTTATTGTCACTATACCAACATTTTAGAAATAATTAAAATACCATGCCAAGTAACTCTACCCAACACAGGCATAAGTCCAGTCAAGTCCCCCCACTGAGTCCTTTCTTCTTAAGTTGTACTCAGGGGAAATTTGATGCCTAGGAAGTGTTCTTCTATTCAATCTTATCTCTGATAGATGCTTCTGAAGAATCATATTCCGGATTTTAATTGAATATTCCTTTAACTTCATGATGTAATTTTTGTTAGTATTTGTACTAACCATCTGTGGGACCTTCTAGAACCTGCACCCAGATGGTTTTGATAAAACTAATTATGTGACTTTTAGTGCTACCACAGCTCATTAAAGTAGCGTTTTCATAAGAATGGGGGTGAAGACTTTTGCTTCCAATATTTTTCTAATCTATTTATTTATATAATTTAAAACAATTCGCATATTTACCAGATTTAACATTATGGAGTTGGTGTGGATCAGCAGGAAAAAATCCTAATTAAATCCATTCTGGTAGAATGTTTTTACATTACAGAATAAGGTGGAGAAGCCGAAAGAGGATGAATAACTTTGAGAGCCACAGTATGTCCAATTTTATTAAAAATTTTCAACGTGCACTCAGCAAACAGCCTATTCCTGGTGTATTCTTCCTAAACATGTTTACAGGCGACTGTATTACTAGATTTGTCTAAATTGTAGTTAGCAATGTAGCATGACGACAATGTTTGCTAAGAAAACATTTCACTTTCTCAGGACTGTTTTTAGTTAGTTAGTTTGGTTTACGTTTATTTTACCAATCAAGTTGACTGAGAACCGCTTCTCATTTACAGCAAAAGTCTGGGCAGAAGTGGGGGGAGGGAAGGGGATGAATGAGACAATTAAAAGCTGGGGATGATTAGGTTGCCATGATGGTATGAGGGCCAGATTGGAAGTTTGTCCAGGACACCGGGGTTAACGCCCCTACTCTTATGAATAGTGCCATGGGATCTTTAGTGACCACTGAGAGTCAGGACACCTGTTTAACTTCCCATTCGAAAAACTGTAGTCTACACAGGACAAATTCGCCCACCACTGCCCTGGGGCATTGGAAATTGTATTTAGACCAGAGGGAAGAGTGACCCCTACTGGCCCTCCAACACCACTTCCAGCTGCATTAGTCTCCTTTCCAGGGACTAACCAGGCTCGACCCTGATTAGCTTTAGAAGCAAACCAGCAGTGGAAAACAGGGCTGCTGTCACTCAAAATAGCCTAGGACATTGTTTTCTAATGACATAATGTTTTCTAATCTGTGTCAGAACGTGGCTCCGGTAGAGGGGAAAAAGCATTATCTTTAAGGTGGCATTCTGTGCCGTCTGGAAAATTACCATTTCCAGTTCCTCACTCCTGCCCAACGTATTCAGCAGTGTCTGGTTGTTTAGTGTACAATGTACCAGTATATGCACAGTATAGATGGTTTGATGACGGCACCAAAGTTTCAGAAAGACTAGATACAGGGTATAAACGGTTTGGTCGGTTATATTTATGGCAGCTCAACCATGTGTGATACATATACTGTAGATGAGTGCCGGCTGCTGGACTTTCAAAGTGGGGATGCTCACTTACGGCCTAAATCGTAAAAATTGTCCATTTATTAATACGTAAATTCTGCCCTACGTTCATTTTCAAGAAAATGCACTGTGACCATGTCATACCAACAAGGCGTCTTTTCCAGTGACTTGACCAGTGTCCTCTCAATGGCCAGCAGAGCTAGGATGCTTAAACGGCCTTGGCCCATTGTGTTACTGGTTTAGGACTTGAGCCGCTTTAAACAAGAGAAGATCCTTTCTACACTTGCAGATGTATCTCCAATTGTTGCCACTAATGAGAACAGTTTGTTAAGCTGAGGCATTGCACTCTCCAACTCCATGTCTTTAAGGAACACCATTCGTTTAAACTGAAACAAGGAATGTGGTGAATACTTGTATTAAAAGTATGAGGACAATTGGCTAGCAGTTTCGCCAAGCAAATACCAAGAAAGAGTTTGCAGCAGTTTGGCTTTCAACTACACAACAAAATCCACGATGAGACTGAGCTCGAATAGCTTCGGCAACTTTTTATAGTACAAAATTGCTGTCAGTCAAAAGGAGAAGCAGTCGTTCGACAGACCCTCCAATCATCACACAGAAGCCATGAGTCCAGGCCAGCCCACTCCTCTATATATCCCCAGAGACACTAAGCGTCTGCAGGTGGGACATAATTGCAGCATTTATCCAATGACCGTCTAGTTTCGAAGCACTGAATAAAACTGTTCAAAGCAGCCCCAGTGAAGTCCATGGATGCCATGTGACACTACGGGAATGTATGAGAAGGAAACTGAGTCAGTCGACCTGCTATATGTAACTGATTCTGAATGAATTGTCTTTGAGATAAACGTGTTCTAATGCATTTTTGTCAATTAAATTTTAAAACAATAGTACATATTTGACCATACATTTTTTTGACATTTTAGGGGAAGCCGAGCTTCCCTTGCAGTCTTAACAAAATCGCACCTGATATAGATACGGGTCGGTATAACTAGAGGTATGGTTCTGAGAAAGAATTAAAGAAGTTTCAGTTACCATATTCGGCCCAGGCTAGTGTATAATACAGACACATCAAACATGCATTTCGACAGTGCAACATCACATTACTGTACCAAAGATGCTACTCCTAGTAATAACATCTCATTGCATTTCTAAGGCAGGAAGTGTGACTACTTGATTGAACAACATTAGCAGTACACTGGCGATTAAAGTGTTATTGCTTCTAAGTGCATACACATCATGTATATACATACATATGTACTTACAAGTAAATCAGTAGGAAACCAAATAACTCACTTGTAATTATTAACACATTCTTTGGTGTCCAAGAATCTTGGCTTTCAACTGTTGGGTTTGTTAAAAGTGTGTGACAGCCATCTAAATTTAGTCAGCTGAGGCAGACCTATAAATGTATTTTTATTTTTATTTTGGGGTCCCAGACAAATGTATTTTAACATTAAAAACAATAACTGATAATGATTGTGAAAATTATACATCTTTAGAGCAATAATACATTTTTTTCCTATAACGAGGCAGCGTTTAGGGCAGCCAATCCGAGGACTTCTTCAGCGTTACAGATTGTTGTCATGCTGCTCGCGCACACACAAAGCTGAACGTGGCGTACCAAACCCCACACAGACATTTAAGACTGAAATCGTGAATGAAAGTCCTGTAAGTGCTTTGATTATATTGATCTCTTCATAAATGCTTATAGTAAAAATTAGGAGATCCTACATAAAAAGTTGCATTAACTAGATACCCACTGTAATGATTAGAAGAGAACATTTGTCAGCGTTTCTTCTAGCTTTCTGGGTATTGAAGCCCAATGAGCTGCCACCTAACAGCAAACTTAGCATCTACACTAGTTTTTCAAAGCTAGCTTAAAGCGTAACTCTTGCCAAAATGCAACTTAAGGTCTTTTTTTTATGTAAACGAGTCAAACATTCGTTTAAAAGCATAATTAGGACAGAAATGCCACTTTTACGATTTTCCCTATTTTTAAAACACTAAGAAGGCTTGACACAACATTAAGCTTTGCTTAAAGTATCACCAGGGTCTGTACACATGAACTTGAGCATTGAGAACATTGTTTGTTTACACAGAGGTTACTACAAAGAAAGGTTTTGTTCAACTCACCTTAACAGCTTGTGTTTCTGGTGGCTCCCATTTTGACAATCAACTCCCACAATTCTTCTTCTTCTTCTTTGCTAGTTAATGGTGGATCGCAACCAACTTAAGGTGCATACACCGCCACCAACTGTACCGGAGTGTGAGGCCGGTCACGGCCCACCCAATTCAGCACCACCCACCAAAACCCACCACCCTAGAAATTCAAATACAGCTCACTACCCCCCCACCCCACTACTTACCCTCCCCCTTCCCTTTCATCAACTCGTGAACCATCTCCCCGTGACGTCAGTGACACCCATAAATGCCCTAGCAGCACGCACCACAACATCAATCCTCGCATTCCGGCCCTTAACCTGACTACACACCTTCACCACACTACACAGAAACGCCAAAAACTCAACCCTGCCTACCACCAACGAATCCTTACCAACCACATACTCATGCTTACACATCTCAGACAACACCACACTGTGAACACCCATACCGTCCTCCAACACCGGGCCTATAACCCGCTCCTTCTCCACCTGCACACCTACCCCTAGTCCCCCTACTCTCCGCACTGCTTCCGCATACGTGACCTTATCCACCACCTTAAACCGCTGTGCCTCCGCCGCACTCTTCTGAACCACACACCCTCCAAACACAGTACTGTGCTCCCCACCACAATTACAGCACCTCACCTTGTCCCCTACCCCACACTTACCATACTCATGGGCACCCCCACACCTACCACACCTACCCTGCCCTCTACACACAGCCGCCACATGCCCCATACACTGACAATTAAAACACCTCAGTGGCGGCGGCACATATTCCCTCACAATAAAACTAAGAAACCCTAAGTGCCCCCTACTCGGCAGTGCCCTACTACCCATCCGTCTCACGTCCAACACAACCCCTCCCGACACCACCTCTTTCAGCTCCTCCATCGACAGATCCCCGGAACACCCGTGATCACCCCTCTCACCTTCACCGCACTTCCAGGCACCATACACTTCACCTTACCCCCATTCAACACCTCCAACTTCAGCAACTTATCCCTCAGAGCCACACTACCCACCACAATAAGAACCCTAGCTCCACTTAAACACCTAGTATCCACCACCCTCCCAACCTGTTCCCTAATCGCCGCAGTGAGTGACACCGGGTGTAACAGCTTACCTGTCGGGGCCGAAAACACCACAATCACCTTATACCCCTGCTCCCCACCACCAAGTGCCGGCCCTTCACCCTCTCCCGAACTACTCTCACCACCCTCTTTCTTCCGTGCACGCTTTTTCTTCCTCTGAACATACTGTGGTTCCTCAAACCCTACCGCCACACCAGCAACACCCACACCCATCCGAACTCCCCTCCATGCCGACCTCACCCCCGCACAGCCGTCGTTACCCGTCACCTGTTTTCCCTTTCCAGTGCCAGTCTATCCAGTTCAATGATCTCCAACTCCGCCACAGTGGATCCCCACCTCCCACAATTCACCTGTCTTGTTTCAGTTCATGATCATCAGCTGTTCGCAATCCACTCATTACCCTGTGTATATCAAGGGGGTAGGCTTAGACCTGGAAGTTGAAGCAGCCCTGGGTGGTTTCTGAGGCTACCTGGCTATCACCAGTTAGCATTCCATTTATTCCATTCATTTTGGGGGTCATTTTGACAACGAATATATTTACATCCGAAGCGTTTAAAGACTCTATGTGTCCATTGTTTATTTCTACATCTGCTGGCAACTTCAATTATGGCACAAAACAGTCTTAAGGTTAATTCCACCATGGTTAGACAGACACTTCTGTGGCCGGACTGAACGATTCCCATCCTTCATCACAAACTGCATAGTTTTGAACAGGGGTTGATAATCGTAATCTGTCAACACTGTGGGCTATTGAATGAAATAGAACTGTTTGAGACAATAAACACTGTCCTAACATAATGTCATACAATCACGTTGATTTCCAGTGTTTCCAAAACATCAAACTTATGTGAAATTCTCTGATTAGACTGGGAATAAAACTCTTCGGGCAAAATGTATGTCTCAAAAGTGTTCCTAAAGTATGAAATTGCTATTGTTCTTTTGGAAATTGCTACGTTTGAGTGGGTGGTTTGTAGTGACTGCTTTTTTGTTATTGCTACACATAATGGTGCAATTGTTGGACATAGTGCGTAATGGATTTGTGTAATGAAGTGTAATGAAGTTATGAAGTAGCTAGTGCTTGTGCAATAACTTGTGAGGGTGAAGGTATTGTCTTTACGGGTTTTTATTTAGATACAATGTTTTTCTTTAGAAAAGAATATTTTTTCCACATTGTGCGGACTCAGGCGATTCCTTTTGGTGTGTAAAGGATTTATACAGAATTTTAATTATATAAATATAGTGTATATCCAATAATGACAATAAAGTTCTAATGTCGTTGGTCCAACTTGTGTCTGATGGCTCAATTTTACAATACTCTCACAAATCTCTCAGCCAAGGTCTCACGCATTCAAGGTGTTTGTTTTTGTTGCCTCACTTTATACCCGATACGTCAGTGCAGGGGCACTGCCAGGAAATTTTGGCCCCATGAGAAAAAATCTGTTTAGACCCCCACTGCGCAGCTGTTGTAGTTATTCCCTATTTTTTGCGGCCCCTGTCAGTCATGGGCCCTTGGAATTGTCCTAACTTTTCCCCCCAATACAGCGCCGCTGCGTCAGTGTCTTTTGACAAGTGTGACACAGGTAATGTTCAATATCACCTGACAAAGTATTTTGACACACTTTGTCATGTGACCTGAAGTGTTTTTTAAATTGGATGCAGTGTTGAGTTTTGAGCGGTCCATCACTAGTTGTAAGTTTTGTTCTGTGAAATACAAGATTAAATACAAAAAAGTGTAAACTGTGACTACTCTCCCGCTTGATACTGTGTAAAAGTATTAGTGAATATTTGTCCAGGAACGGTTTAATCAAGTGTTTGATTAGTGCCCATAATGTACCGTGAGTTGTAGTTTCCTTGAATTATTATTTTTGTTGTTTTGGGCTTCACAGTCGCCCCAAACTAATAATAAATAAGTAATTAAAACAATATTTTGCACCATATAGTAAAGTAAAAAAGCCAGCTCAGCCCAGTCCAGCCATGTACAGCCCAGCTTAGTTCAGCCAAGTTCATGCAGCCAAGTAAAGCCCGGTCAAGTACAGGAAATTTAAATTCAGGTTAAAAATAGTTTTGCCGAATATGTCATTAGATTCTACTACTTTCTCTGCTTCTCAATGACACATACAGTAAAACTTATTTAAAAAACAAATCATATGTAACATATTAACCACATAATACAATAGCCTACTATATGTAGCATAACAAACAAGTAGATGAATAGAGCATATTACAAGCCATTGTTAAAAGACTCAAGTTCATATCTTAATATTTTCATGTTTTAACAAAATAATCAAAGCAATAACATGCCACTTAAAAGGTCTGTTCCTGGCCCTGTTCTAGACAACGTTGTATTAAATGTTTCCCCAAAGATTTTGGTTTGGATTATGGATTGACAACATTGAAACATTGAAGTAATACTTCTTGCAAATTGGTACAGTCTTTTCAGATATAATTATTATTCAATCCAGTGGCCATTTGTTTTACAAACTTCATGTGTTGTAACATAAGGAAAGAGAAATTCCATTTGCATTTGAACAGACCCATTGGTGCTACCATAATGAGTACCCTTTGAGCATTTGTCTGCATTGTTCGAGGACAAAATGACCCGTTATTCACCTTGTCATGTTAGGCATTAGATTCATATAAGGTGCCATCACGGGGTGGGGGGTTACCCGCTAGCATACACCCAATTCTTCAGACACCACTACACCACTGGGCCTAGACCAAGAAAATAAGCGAAAGATCATTATCCCTCCACTATTAGTAGGGTTTTCCTAAAAATGTTAGATACATTATATAGTGTTGCAAGGTAGTCTTCAGGATTTTTTATAATGACATTTTAGGGCAGTGGTTCCCAAACCTCTCCTTCGGGACCCCCAGACAGGCCATATTTTTATTTTCACCCTGAAACGACACAACTGGTTCAGTTAGTCAACTACACATTACACCTTTGACTAATTGAATCAGGTGTGCCATTTCAGGGTTAAAACAAAAGCATGGCCTGGCTGGTGGTCCCCGAGGAGAGGTTTGAGAACGACTGTTTTAGGGGACCCCCCAAGAGTCCTCAGTCTGATAATGAATACCTAGTTCTCACCACCATCAGATTATCAAGTGTAAGAATTTAAAATCACCTCATTGACCTGCAGCACAGATGTCCTTGTGTATAGCATAATGTTCAAATAGTTCTGAAGAAACCAGAGGATTTGAGACAAACGTTGGGAATGTGCCCACCTACAGGAATAAATGTGGGGACAAATAAAACATTTGAACTTGTGTGGACATTTTGCCTGTTCCCATGAGGAAAATGTTATTGTTTAACTTTAGCAGTTATGTTCAAGGTAATAGCTACAATTGGAATCAGTTTAGTGTTTGGAGTTAGGGTGAGTTAAGGTTACGTTAGGGTTAAAGGTGCTATTTGTAGAATTTCGAGCCATAATTCAATTCCTGTTCAAATGGAAATGTAAAGTATGCTGCTCTTGTTTCGCATGAACACCTTGGT
This sequence comes from Umbra pygmaea, assembly GCA_016801145.1. Classification (NCBI taxonomy): domain Eukaryota; kingdom Metazoa; phylum Chordata; class Actinopteri; order Esociformes; family Umbridae; genus Umbra; species Umbra pygmaea. Next base: position 1,369 of record JACXGM010024778.1, on the reverse strand, counting down.
TGTCAGTGTATGATTGTCATTGGGCCATGACTACAAGTTGACAGTATGTGTCCTTTAGATTGCAGCCCTACATACAGTAAGTCAATGCAGAGAGACCTGGCAAGCTGCTGTTCCATGTCAGTGGTCATTGACAAACTGGCTCTAGGAGGTGCTAGTTCTACTCTAATTGTCTTAACATAGAGAACAACCTTTAGAAATATTGGAAATCCTACCAGAATGTGCATTTAATTTGGATCACATAAAGTAGTAATATGTGTGTGTGTGTGTGTGTGTGTGTGTGTGTGTGTGTGTGTGTGTGTGTGTGTGTGTGTGTGTGTGTGTGTGTGTGTGTGTGTAAGAGTGGCGGTCGAAGAAAGAGAATGGGATGGTGAAACAAACAATCAGTGTGTATGTCTCTGTGTGTGCATGCCTGAGTGTTACAGCGGTAATTGTGGTGGAGATGTGGTAGACTAGTCAGTCTCCTGCTGGTGGCTGCTTGATTGGAGCCCTCGCTCCTCTAGCACCTCCTTAATGAGATCACCCAGGTGTTCCTGTTGGGTTCAATAATTCATGAGTTAACACAGGAAGAGATGGATGTTTTCTACAATGCTGAGGTCACGACACCAAAACAAACTAAAACACAGGACACGCCATGACACACAGCTACACAGGACACGACAGGAAAACAGAGAACAACATAAGATAACAATTTATGTCTACAAATCCCAACACTTTGTTTGTAGTTTGTTTTTGTGAGATAGTGAGGTAGGAATTGTACTGGGATATGAGTAGATTTTGATTCAGAATCTCATCCAGCCACGGTCGGTGGATCTTAATCCCCCGCTGGATCTTAATTGGGGACGCCAGGCTCGTATTACGCTCAGGACTGGAGTGAATGGATCGTCATTGGGGACGCCGGGCTCACACGACCGTCCTGACTGGGGGAAACTGAACGGTATCACACAATGGGTTTGATGCCCTCAGAGTTGGTAAAAGTACTGAGTAAAAGTACTTTTCTGAATTACTCTCAGTTCACAAGTTTTGGGAAGTCCCTACTCAAGACCAAAATGATCAGATAAAGGGAGTTTATTTCTTAACAGTTAAAAGAAATAGAAAGAGTAAAGAAAATATCAATCATGACTTTGGTAAGCTATGAACTCCCTTTACCTGATAATCTTGGTCTTACATAGGGAAAACTTGTGAAGTTGACCACAACTGATCCCATCCCACGTGCAGAGTTAGTGTTCAGGTGTGTGCAGAGTCAGTGTTCAGGTGTGTGCAGAGTCAGTGTTCAGGTGTGTGCAGAGTCAGTGTTCAGGTGTGTGCAGAGTCAGTGTTCAGGTGTGTGCAGAGTCAGTGTTCAGGTGTGTGCAGAGTCAGTGTTCAGGTG
>JACXGM010024777.1:0-15583 GCA_016801145.1 Umbra pygmaea | reverse complement strand
GGAGGAGCGTTCTTCATGTTTAATTAATGGAAACCAAAGCAGGGAGGAGCGTTCTTCATGTTTAATTAATGGAGACCAAAGCAAGGAGGAGCGTTCCTCATGTTTAATTAATGGAGAGTGCAGAGAATGGAATGTACTGATACAATCGGTCATAGGAACTACACAATGTGTATATAAAGTTAGGATGCTTTAACGCGGCATCGGGCGTGAAAACTCTATATATTTAACGTACACCTGGTTTTAACCATGACACACACATATTGTACAACATATAACGAGGTCCAAATAGGCATCTTGATCACTCTATACTGGGTGTGGATATTTACCCAGTGTACCATTCATGCGCAATAAGTAACCAAGTACCTACCAGCCTCCCAGTGCCTAGAGGTCGGCACATAACAAAACACAAACACAGTACAAATGATACACAACGTAAATAATTAAGTAGAGACATGGTAGTCCAACACCATATACAGGATCTGCCACGACAGCCCTATCTAGTCCAGGGGCCTCATATATAAAACTTTGCGGTGGATTTGCGTCAGAAGTGGCGTACGGACGAAATATAGGACGTGCGTACGCAAAGATATATTCAGATTTATAAAACCATGCGCACACACGTCCTACGTTGTTTTCCCTTTATAAATCACGATCAACTCTAAATTTGGCGCAGCTTTTGCGGTTGCATGTCATGCCTATAATTGCCCATAAATAGTCAGTGAAACGCCCCGAAATTAATATTCATTGATTGAGAAATCATGGGGAACAGAGAGAGGAAAACCAAGAAAATAAACTTCTCTCAATGTGAAGTAGAAATAATTGTTAGCGAGGTAAAATAGAGGAGGAAAATATTGTTTGGAGGGCACAGTGTGGCAATTACTAATGCCACAAAGGCATTGGAGTGGCAAAAGGTTGCAGCAGCTGTGAATGCCGTGTGACAAAGTTGTCAGACATCAAAGTCGATGGCAAGCTTCTAGCGCTTCATCCCCAAAGTGTGTCTGCCACGGGTGGGGGAAAGGGGACACCGGAGCTGACCCCTCTTGATGAAAGACTCGCGGCTATCATCGGGGAAGCCCTTCTAAGTGGAGTGGTGAGTGAGGCGGAGGAGGACACTGATGCACCGGATGACACAGGTAAGTGAAATTAGTAAAATGATTGCAGTCAAATCACATGTAGTTAGGCTATACAATGACACTTCATTCATACAAAATAATCTTTATTTCAGACGCTGGGTGTTCCAGCCAGGCCAGTGGTTCCGGTGTTGCAGCTGAGCCGCCGTCTGGGCCCAGCGTCTCCACGGCACGTGCGTCTCAACCCTCCAGCAGCGGTCGCGTCCTCAATGAAGCAGTCCTGCAATTGCAGAGCGAAATTATCGACTCCATCAGAGAGTCCTGTAGAAGTTTGTTAATATCCTGGCAGACATGCCAAACTTCTTGAGTCTCCTTAGGAAGTATAGGCGCTTTTGGGCAGTTTTTGTTGCCGAGGTTGTCTGACGGGACCATGTGAGGTCGTCACTGATGAACACACCGAGGAACTTGAACTCTGGAACTCGCTCGACTTCAGCTCCATCGATGTGTATGGGGGCAAAACCCTCCCTCTGCCGTTTCCTAAAGTCCACTATCATCTCCTTAGTCTTGCTGAGGTTGAGAGAGAGGTTGTTGCTCTGGCACCAGGTAGCCAAGGCATTTACCTCCTCTCTGTAAGCGGTTTCATGGTTGTCGGAGATGAGACCTAGGATGGTTGTGTCGTCAGCAAACTTTATGATTATGTTAGAACTGTGTGTGGCCACACAATCATATGTGAACAGGGCATGCAAGAGGGGACTGAGTACGCAGCCCTGTGGGGCTCCGGTTCTCAGGGTCAGTGCGGAGGAGGTGAGGTTGCCCATTCTCACCATCTGGGGTCTGCTCGTTAGGAAGTCCAGGATCCAGTTGCACAGGGAGGTGTTAAAACCCAGGGTCCTGAGCTTGGGAATGAGCTTAGCAGGAACAATAGTGTTAAATGCTGAGCTGTAGTCCACAAATAGCATCCTCATGTATGTGTTCCCTTTTTCCAGATGGGAGAGGGCAGTGTGTGCCGTTAGTGCGATGGCATCATCTGTCGATCTTTTGGGGCGGTATGCAAATTGTAGGTGGTCCAGTGTGTCCGGGAGGGCGGCGCAGATGTGGGTTCTGACCAGCTGCTCGAAGCACTTCATGATGATGGAGGTCAGTGCTACTGGGCGGTAGTCATTTAGGCAGGTGATGGTAGGTTTCTTTGGAACTGGGACAATGGTGGCCTGCTTGAAGCAGGAGGGAACTACAGACTGGGTTAGGGAGAGGTTGAATATGGTGGTGAATACCTCCGCTAGCTGGTCAGCGCATCCTCTTAGGACACGGCCTGGAATGCCATCTGGCCCTGGAGACTTCCACGGGTTTACTCTTTTAAAAGCTCTCCTTACATCAGCCGTGTCCAGGAACAGAGTGCAGTCGTCTGGGTTCTCAGCTAGCTTCTCAGGAGGGATGTTGGCCACCTCAAACCGTGCAAAGACGGTGTTGAGCTCGTCGGGGAGCGAGGCGGGGGTGTTGGCATCACAGCTATTTCTCCCTTTGTACTCTTTTATCTGCCGCATTCCACACCACATGCGCCTTGGGTCTGAGCTGTTGTAGTTGGACTCCAATTTGTCCCTATAGCCTCTTTTAGCATCTCTGATGGCCTTCCGTAGGTCATATCTGGCCCTCCTCAGAGCCTCCAGGTCCCCAGAGTTATAGGCAGAGGACTGTGCTGCAAGCTTGGCACAGGGCTTTTGGTTGGGGAAGGTCTTAACATTGACCCATGGAACGACATCATCTATGCACTTGGTGATGAATGCTGTGACAGGGTCAGTGTATTCATCAATGTTGTCGCCAGCTGCAATACGGAACATTTCCCAGTCTGTGGTTTTGAAGCAGTCTTGGAGAGTACTGATGGCTTGGTCACTCCATTTTTGGACTGCTTGAAAAACCGTTTTTTCCTGTTTCAGACGTTGCCTGTAGGTTGGGAGGAGAAGAATGGAGATGTAATCTGCCTTTCCAAAGGCAGGGCGGGGGATGGGTTTAAAGCTGTTACAGATCGTTGAATAACAATGGTCAAGAGTCTGGTCACCTCGAGTGTGAAAAGAAATGTGCTGATGGAATTTAGGCAGCATTTCTTTCATGTTTGTCCTGTTAAAGTCTCCAACAACAATAAAAACAGACTCAGGGTGAGCGTCCTCTAGGCCATTTATTATTCCATATATTTCCTCAAGCACGCGCGCTTTATCCGCCTGCGGGGGTATGTAGACTGCTGTGATTATAGCGGACGAAAACTCCCGGGGGAGATAGAAGGGGCATATGTTTACAGTTAGTAGCTCCAGGTCCGGTGAGCAGTGTGTTGAAATAACTGTAGCATCCGAGCCCCAACAGGAGTTAATCATAATGCAAACCCCTCCGCCTCTTTGTTTACCTGACTCCGAGGTTCTGTCCTGCCGGTAAATGGAAAAACCAGCTGGCGTAACAGCCGTGTCCGGGATAGTGGGATCCAGCCAGGTCTCAGTGAACGCTAGCACGCAGCAGTTAGCAATGTCCCGCTGGAAGTTAATCCGAGCGTGAAGTTCGTCCATTTTATTGTCCAGTGATTGAACATTTGCAAGTAAAATGCTCGGTAACGGTGGATTGCAGTATCTCGTCCGAGATCTGCACAGAATTCCGGCACGTTTGACGCGCTTCTTTCTCCTTCGCCGCCTGCGTATGAGTAAACAAGTCGACGGTAGGAAAGTGGAGTCGCAGCAATCGCTGTGGTAAGTGGAAAGATAACCTGTATCCAGTGAATTGCGTATGTCCAAAAGTGCTAGTCAATCATACTGTATGAGCGACAGTGCAGAATGTACAGAAATAAAAACTAACAAAACAGTAATAAGCCAAAACCTGGGTAGAGTGAACAGAGCCACTGTCCATGCGACCATCCTCTATGGCGCACAGAATCTTCTGAGATTTCTGTCCTGTATGTGTGTTTCCTGTTTAGATTTCTACCTTATGTGTTTTGTTATGTTTTGGTTCCCCCTAGTGTCTCTTTAGTGATGCCTGTTATATCCTGTCTAGTTTGTATACTGTCGTTGCCTTAGTTTCCTTTAGTGTTGATTACGTCATTTAGGTTACGTCATTGCCCCAGGTGTGTTGAGTTTGTGTCTCGTTACTAAGTGTATTTAGGTTGAGTGTTGGGTTGTGTCTCTTGTCGGTTAATGTATCCTGTTACGTGTCCTGTTCCGGTGTCTCCTGTATTCTTTTGATTATCTACGCTTAGCCCCACGCGGCAGTATTTTGTTTCTATTCAATAAAAGTTATTGGATTATAGCAACCTTCGCGCCTGTCTCTTCAAGGGGCATTCATGACAGATTAACTGACCTGTAAAATGAGACAGCGAAGGAGTTCCCGCAAACCCAGTGAGAGCTTTCCACTCCCTCCCGGAGTGGAATACGCCGGGGGAGATCTCCGCCGGCTAAACCAGCGGATATGCGAGCAGGCATGTGCTATGGGCTACTCCCCGGAGGATGTTGCCTACGACGCCAAGGGAGTAGCCTATTTCGGAAGCAGCTGGCTGGAGGAGGGTGGCTGCGGTGCAGAGGAGAACGTTCCCCTATGGGAGAAGGACGAGGAGTTGTTTGTCGGAGATGAGGAGGATTGGGACTTGCATTGCTCAATGGTACAGGGTGATAGCCGACCTGCTACGGCTCCCCGCCAGAGTGGAGTTGTGCCTAGCCTTCCCATTCCATCTGCCAGCTCACAGTCTGCCTCAGGTACCCCACCCACTCCTACTCATAGCTCTCTCTGCCCCATTGCTAGCTCTCACAGTCCCCAGACTAGTTGTAGCTGCTCTGATAGCTCCATCAGCTCCCAGATAAGCCGTGTTAGCTCCGTTAGTTCACCAGCTAGGCCCCGCTGCTTTCCAGCTACCTCTGCTAGCGCCATCCCTCCTGCTAAGCCCCATAGCTCCCAGCTTCAGGGCAGTGATCCATCACTCAGGGCCCCCCTTCTGAGGGTTAACCCCGCTAGCACACCTCTTACCTCTCAGGCTATGCTTACCAGGGCTAAAGTTAGCACTCCTGTTAGCACTACTGTTAGCACTCCTGTTAGCACTCCTGTTAGCACTCCTGTTGGCTATCATGGTAGCTCTCATATCGTCAGCCCACAGACTAGGGTAATTAGCCCCTCTGGCTATCAGGCCAGTGTTTACAGTCCCTGTCCGAGCTTCCAGGCTAGTTTAGTTCCCAGCCCCCAGGCTGGTTGTTTTCCTGGCTTTCAGGCCAGTTCCCCTAGGCCTCCAATACCTGCCCCTAGGTTCTCTGTTACTGCCCCTAGGTCCTCTGTTACTGCCCCTAGGTCCTCAGTAACTGCCTCAGTTATCGCCACTAGGGTAGGGTTGGTTAGGGGACTACCGAGGAGGCAGGAGGTTAGTCCCCTGGCAGAGAGGGACCTAGTGGCCCTTGCCATTTCCCAGAAATAGGAGGGTTTGACTCTGTCCTTCACCCTGGCCCTGTGGGAGTTTGTGGAGTGTCCCTTATTTGTGGATCACAAAATTTGTGGAATGGTTCCTGTTTGTTTACCGAATTTTGACCCAAATATTTCTCATGATTTGTGTGAAACGATTTGTAAATGTTCAATCTCCTTGCTAGCCTTCTTGAAATCATATCTGACTCTGTTCTAGCCAATCGGGTATTTGCCTTTAGTCTGATGTCATTTCCTGTTTTGAACGACTCAAGTCTTGATGAAAGTAACCAACAACTACGCTTTAAACAAGTAAGCCTTTCATTAAAACGTTTTTAGGGCAAATGGCTTGCTAACTAACTAGATTTATGTTTAAACCTGTCACAGTTGATGAGGTGTAAGGAAATTGAGACCAGGATGCAGGGGAGACTTGCTCTTCAGTTTAATAATTATCAGCCACAAAAACATAAATATATACACGGGAGGAACTGATAGAGATAACTTAGAGATTGCACAACGATAATCAAAATACACCCTACTATGCTCTTGACCGCAGCATAGAACGCATTGGCTTCCCAAATGGACAGAGCATACGCTTTACTCAATAAGACTTCAATATACTGTACTTCTCAACCGTGCATTTCAATACAACCCATTTCGGGGACTCACCCTCACGGACAGGAGTATACAACTCAAAACCACCAGGCACCAAGGAAGGGAAACGCTTTGCTGGTGGGTCATGTATTCATGGTAGTCTGCTTTGGACCGAGGCAGCCACGGCAGACTCCAGCGGCGAGGCAGCCACGGCAGACTCCAGCGGCGAGGCAGCCACGGCAGACTCGAGCGGCAAGGCAGCCCTCAGCTCCTCCATTACCTGCTGGACCAGCTCCCCCAGCCACCCTGTGGAAGGACGTGGGAAAGGGCCCTCCAGCCACTCTGGAGGCGGGTCAAGCATGTCGTCAAACTCAGGTGGAGGGGATGGCAGCAGCCCTTCAAGCCACTCTAGTGAAGGATGGGGTAATGGGTCCTCAAACTGCTCCTCGGCCTGTAATGGTGACGGAACCAGCCAGGGCATCCTGCTGTCCCACCTGTCAGCAGGGGATGGAACGTCAGCCCTAGCTGGGTTTCCAGGACTACTACCGCTATATGCCCGCCTACAATTTTTTTGGGGAGACTCTGGCCGTCGCTCCTCTTCTGTTCCTCCATGCCCATTTCTTCTCCTCTCCCGCTGTGGGCATAAAGCGGGAGCGAGGCATCTCTTTCTTGCGGGTGTCCTCTTTGGCGCATTATTCTATCACAGTTGATGAGGTGTAAGGAAATGGAAACCAGGATGCAGGGGAGACTTGCTCTTCAGTTTAAGAAGTATGAGCCACATAAACATAAATATATGCATGGGAGGAACTAATAGAGATATCTTAGATATTGCACAACGATAATCAAAATACACCCTACTATGCTATTGACCCCGGCATAGAACGCGTTGGCTTCCCAAATGGACAGAGCGTACGCTTTACTCAACAAGACTTCAATATACTGTACTTCTCAAACATGCATTTCAATACAACCCATTTCGGGGACTCACCCTCACAGACCGGAGAATTCAACTCAAAATAATGCACACCGCCTTCTCAATCAACCAACGCTTATATAGCCATGATGCCAATCACCTAACTCGCCACACGTGCGTAAAGTAACCTAGCAACCACGGCTATATGACATGATGTCCGGAAGACGGTGCGCCAAACCATAAACCCTCACTGGGTACCATAGCAACACAAGTTCTTTCACATACACAATTCAACAATACACTATACATTCCCCTCAGTTCCATATTATGCCACGACTCCCAAAACAGTATCTGGAAGTCGTGACAAAACCAGAAAGTTGTGTGTTTTGTGTCTTACTAAAATTAGCATTGTCTCGCTAAGTTTAATAGATAACCAGCTCCAGGCTTTAGTACTAGTAGTACGTCACTACTCGGCTTGTTCGAAACAGGATACATTTCTCCTTGTCAAAGTAATGTAGTCTGTTACCTAGACAGACAGTCTATCAGCTGAAAAAGATATTAACATTTTATGTGATACATGAATTGCATGTACTTGTCACTTGTATAATCTGTCTGGTTACGGTTGTGCATTCATGAGCCTCTCACGCTTATCAATCTTGTCAGTGCTAGAAGGGATACAGCTTGTCTTAGTGATGTCGCACTTGCAATTCTGAGTCAGACTACTGTAGGCTTTTTGATAAAATCCTAGCTAAATACAGTAACTACAGCTATTGCTAGGAAGTTAACTTTTATGCAGATGACAACATCAACAGAAAGGAAGAAGTAAAAAAATTTCGCTAAGGGAGAAGTGTTTATGACAGTGGTCCTCAAACCCTTCCATGGAGGGCCTAGTGTATGCAGGTTTTTGCTTTCACCTGGTACAAGCCTGATGGAGTAGCTCACTAATTGGTTAGTATCTCCCCTCACCTGGCAAGGTTTCAGTACACAGACGGGTCAGGGATCCACAGAATCGTGGCCAATGCTAATTTCTGTGTGACTGAAGCACTTTCCATTACTATGTTTTACACTGAAACTAAGACATACAGCCCTACTTCTGAATTTTCTAGCATAAGATGATCCTATAGACTTGTGAGATTAAAATGGTTTTAAGGAGCTATTTTACAGAAATTTAGTTTGGTCATATTTCATAGGATTTGCATATAGGAACCAATCCAGTAAGACTGTCTGCTAGAATTCTCTAAACAGGAGTTTTATATGGTTAATATGGTTCCAAATGTGTATTAGAATATCCAATTTGGATATTAACATAATTCCCCCCACAGCAACAGCTTTCTATATTTTATCCCCATCCTAACCTTTACCTGACCAATAGTTGAGACCAATTACATTTGAAATTTTAACATTTAGCTCTCGCTTATACATTTTATATTTTCCTTAATCATTATTTATTTATTTGATCAACTATTTATTTAAGTTCAATATTGTCCATCTATCTCTTAGCCACAGCCATATTGGGTTTTTATTTCCCATGTGTATTTCTACTGTTGTCACATCCAGCCCTTTAGGTGGGCTGGGTGTTCACTGGGAATGGGGTTTTATGTATTGTCTCTGTGCTCCCTCTGTATGTGTGGTTATGCCTCCCTCTTGTGTCTAGTTCATGTCATTAGTTTTGAATTGATTATTGGGTGCGTCATTGTTTTAGTCACAGATGTCTTGTATTTAGTCTGTCTTAGTATATAACCTGGTTGTTCTCCTCTTGTCTCTTGTCGGTCAATGTTTTACTATGGCGTCTACGTGTTACTGTTCTAAGTATTGGAATATATATTTGAAGACTTGTTTCGCCCCACGAGGCAGTATTATTTTGTTTTTAAAATAAACGTATATTGGATTATTGCAACCTCGCTCCTGTCTCTACTATAAGACGTGACAGATTGACCGACCCCTTATAATGAGACAGCGAGGGTATAGCGTCGGACCCGAGGAGAACCTTGCCCTTTCTACCGAGGAAACTTTTCAGGGGGTGCTGGTTGCTGGCTGCCTCTCGCCCCACGACGGGAAGAGAGAGCAGGCTACCGAGCAGGTTCGACTCTCCTCCATGTGGGACGTCGACAGCTCCGACGAGGAGGATTTCCACATGGGGGTGGAGAGGATCGCCGAGGACTGCTTCGAGGGAGAGGACATGGTACTCACCGAGGAGGCTGGAGGTGCCTACCGGAACAAGGTCCGGAGGGCCTGGGAACTCCTCCTAAGCAGGATTCAGGAGCCTCAACCTCCCGGTAGGTCCCCTACCAAGCAGGCCACACCAGTTAACCCCGTTAGCTCCCCCAGCAGGAAAGCTAGCTCCCCAGCAAGAAGGCTAGCTCCCTCAGCAGGAAAGCTAGCTCCCCCAGCATAAGGGCTAGCTCCCCCAGCGTCAAGGCTTGCTTCCCCAGCTTTGAGGCTAGCTTCCCCAGCTTCGAGGCTAGCTCCCCCAGCGTCAAGGCTAGCTCCCCTAGCGTCAAGGCTAGCTCCGTTAGCATTACGGCTAGCTCCTATAGGGCTCGGGCCACATCCCCGGTGATTTCCCTTGTGTCCCACATTAGGGACACTATGCCCAGGGTAGGGGTGGTTAGGGGACTATTGAGGAGGCAGGTTAGCCCCCTAGCCGAGAGGGACCAGGTGGCCCTCCACATTTCCCAGCTGGAGGGTTCAGGGCTGTCCTTTGCCCTGGCCCTATGGGAGGCGGACCACCCGCTGTTGGGGGACCACCGGGGGTTTACCCGCCTGCTGGAGAGTATGTTTGGGCCTCTTCCCAAGATGGCCATTCCACAGTCTCCACCAACCGTCTGCCCGCCACCAGACCCTCCGGCAGCAGCCTGCCCGCCGCCAGAACTCCCAGCTCAGCCTTCGCTGACCTCCAGACCTCCTTCTCAGCCGCCGCTGACCTCCGGACCTCCTTCTCAGCCGCCGCTGACCTCCGGACCCCCGTCTCAGCCGCCGCGGACGTCCGGACCCCCGTCGCTGGTGTCGGGACCCCCGTCGCTGACACCATCGCCGGACCTCCCAGACACCCTGCCGCCAGGGCTCCCAGACACCCTGCCGCCAGGGCTCCCAGACATCCTGCCGCCAGGGCTCCCAGACACCCTGCCGCCAGGGCTCCCAGACACCCTGCCGCCAGAGCTCCCAGACACCCTGCCGCCAGGGCTTCCAGACACCCTGCCGCCAGGGCTCCCGGACACCCTGCAGCCAGGGCTCCCAGACACCCTGCCGCCCTGGCCACCTGAACTGCCTGACCCCTGGCCTCCTACTCTGACTTTTCCGTTGCCTCCTAAACTGCGTTTCCCCGGGCTGCCTGAACTGCTTGTCCCAGTGACATTGCCTGTCTCCAGGCCTCCCCACCTGCCTTTCCCCTGGCCTCCTGGCCTGCTTGTCCCGGAGCCATGCCCTGTCCCCATGCCACTGGCTGCCCCTGTCACCGTGCCCGTGTCTGCCCCAGTCCCCGTGGCAGTCCCTCCTGACCCAGGGCCCCTCTCAGTCCCTCCTGACCCAGGGCCCCTCTCAGTCCCTCCTGACCCAGGGCCCCTCTCAGTCCCTCCTGACCCAGGGCCCCTCTCAGTCCCTCCTGACCCAGGGCCCCTCTCTGTCCCTCCAGACCCCGGGCCCCTCTCTGTCCCTCCAGACCCCGGGCCCCTCTCTGTCCCTCCAGACCCCGGGCCCCTCTCTATCCCTCCAGACCCCAGCCCGCCTTCTGTCCCGCCTGACCCTGGGTGCCTTGTTCCCTCCGGCCCAGGGTTCGCTGTTGCCCACCTCGGTGTTGTGGGCCTTGACGGGGGGCTTCTGTCATATCCAGCCCTGTAGGTGGAATGGGTGTTCACTGGGAATGGGGTTTTATGTATTGTCTCTGTGCTCCCTCTGTATGTGTGGTTATGCCTCCCTCTTGTGTCTAGTTCATGTCATTCGTTTTGAATTGATTATTGGGTACGTCATTGTTTTAGTCACGGATGTCTTGTATTAGTAATTAGTCTGTCTTAGTATTTAACCTGGTTGTTCTCCTCTTGTCTCTTGTCGGTCAATGTTTACTGTGGCGTCTACGTGTTACTGTTCTAAGTATTGGAATATATATTTGAAGACTTGTTTTGACCCACGAGGCAGTATTATTTTGTTTTGAAAATAAACGTATATTGGATTATTGCAACCTTGCTCCTGTCTCTACTATAAGACGTGACAACTGTACTGTGATGCTTCAAATAATTATGAAACCTTTCTATTGTCAATGACTCCACCAATTTGGAATTAAAGATAAATATTTTTGCTAAAATAATTATTAATTGTCTGACTATTACATTTTAAGTCTCCAAGTATTGCTATTTGTAACGTTAATTCAAGATAAATATTGCATTTATTCATCCATTCTTGTACCTGTGACAAAAAGCATGCTACATATGGACAGTACCAAAAAAGATAATCTATAGATTCGGCCTCCTCAGAGCAAAATCTTCAGAGTTGGGAAGATTGAATTCCCCACTTGTATAGATTTCTATATGTTGACAGTATTTTATATAATAATTTGAATTGAAATATTCTAATTTTTAAGTCTGGTGTTGTTTTGCGTATTAATCCAAAAGCGTTATGCCACGGGATTGGAACATCAAAAATTTCTTCCCAGCTATTTTGTAATTTATATGGAACAGCAACCATTTTTTTGTTCTTAGATGGAATTGGTATATTTCTTTGTTTATCCATATTTTCTTCATCCATGTGAGAGCTTTGATACATGGTTGACAGACAAGATCAGACTTTTTCCCCTCTTGTACTTTCTTCTTCCAACTATATGGTATTGCTGCAGTTAGTGGATTGTATTTTTGTAGGGAGCAAACATTTCCATATGTTTTTTCTTAACTGTATGTAAGGCATTACTCCACCGGCTTCATTTATAATGTCATTTACAAACATTATTACTTTTCAAAACATCTTGTCAAGTATACAGGCTTTTTATTAACTAGTATATGTGAATTTATCCACAATAATTGTTGTAAAATTTGGTCCCTATTTTCAGGTGGATATAATTGAAATTGCAACCAACTTTTCATGGCTTGTTTGAAAAATATCGACATCTTAGAAATAATTTCCTTTTCCAATATCTGAAAATGGTCAGTTGTAATTTGTAGAAATGGTGTAACATTCCTCAGTTTCTCTTCCCTGAGAACTACATCTTCCCCTTCCTGGATTGCTCAAAACTACAATTCCCATAACCGGACTCAATCACCCAAATTCCATTCACCTGCTCTCACCCAGTCAGTATTAAAGACACACACACACCATTGCCTCTTCGCGAGGTATTGTGAGTATTTTTTACTTCATTCTGAGCATTCTTTTCATGTGTTGTTGTTTCAGCCTGATACTTGTTTAGTTATTGATGTATTTTGTCTAGAGTTGTCCACTGTTCCTTCCCTTTAGTCAATTTGTCTAAGTATCCATATTCTGCCTGCCTCATTACCCGGTTAATTTATGGAAATATGCTTCTGACTGCCTGTCTTTCATTTACTACTACATAGCCTGTTCATCTACCTGCTTATCATGCTCTGATATTCGCATGGAATAAATACTATCATTATTTTCTTTATCTACTGCTTGGAGTAATCATTATAAATGGAAACAGATCCTTACTGAACAATGGGTGAAATACTCTTATTAGCTCACTAGAGAACCACGTTAGGATTTAGGTAAACCTTTTGTATAACCAATGCTTTTAATGAAAGATCCAAAGCTTTAATGTTCAATAGCTTTTGACCTTCGTGTTCATATTCATTATACAAGTATGCCCTTTTAATTTTGTCTGGCTTACCATTCCATATAGAGTTAAATATCTTTTGTTCATTTAGTTTAAAAAATATGTCATTGGGAGTAGGCAAAACCATAAGCATATAGGTAAACTGTGATATAATTAGAGAGTTGATTTAAGGTGATTTTCCCACAAATAGTTAGGAGCTGTTCTTTCCAGGGTAGCAATATTTTATCTATTTTAGCTAGTTTTGTTAAATAATTCTCTTGAATACAACACAATCTTTCATATGGTTTATGTATACCCAGTATATCCACATCCCCGTCACCCCACTTTATTGGTAATCTACACTGCAATGTAAAGTTTGAATCTTTTAGTGCTCCAACACGTAATATAGTACACAATGTGTATTATAATATTTTTGTCTGTTTTATTCGTCCTTTGTATTTTTTTTACCCTATTTATTTCTTCAACGCTATTTATTTCTACCTGTCATATTTACATTTCTGTAAATAAGCTGTATAATGCTAATGAACCAATGGGCAGACATTTTCCCCCTAAGACACAGCCCCTTCTCATTTGCATAATTAGGCAGAAATGCATACAGAAAAATATTTTAATATACACATTAAAACATACATTTAAAAAAGAAGTCATAAATAAATAAAGTTGAAAATTATAACGGACAATAAATAAATAAGGTAATTATTACAAAGGTGAATAAATAAAGAAGCTAATTAAAAGATATATATATATATATCAAACATTTAACTTCCTTGTTTACCCATTTGAAAAATGTGATGGCCAAAATACCATTAATTTATATTGTGTTTACTTTTTGATGAAACTGCTCCAAATTAAATCAATTATATACTTTTTATAAATCACATGCAGTTAGGCCACTGACTTTCTGACCTCTTTGTATTAGATATCTTTTGTTGCTTTGATTACACATAAAAGCTATAAAAGACTCTTACAAAAGTTGTTCCTAAACATCAATATTTCACATAGAATTACTGTATTCATTACACTACACAGCTTTTCTGCATTTTTATTGTGTCATGTAATGTGGGGCGCTGGTCTTGGTCTTGACTCGGTCTCGCCCACCCTCGGTCTTGGTCTCGGCTTAGTCTCGGCCCCTAAAAGTCTTGGTCTTGTCTTGGTCTCGATACACTCTGGTCTTGGTCTTGTCTTGGTCTCGGGTTAGGTGGTCTAGACTACAACACTGCCACCTACTTCTCCTCTCCGGTGATCAGAGTTGGTGGTCTACTAGCCACCACGGCTATCCAGCAACCCAGGGCATCACAATCCCAATGCACCCCAATTGTGGCCAGCATACCAGCAACTTGTCAGCACCTCATTAGCACTCCTTTATCTGCCTTAAGTTGTCCCTTTGTGTTTTAGCGTTATTGTATCTACAGTACTGTATGTGTCATGTGTCAAGTGTCTATGATATTGTTCATTGTGTTTTGTGTCTTGGAGTGTGAAGATAAGAAGCAAAGGTTATTTCCTTTTTTGGTTATCCCTACTTGTGCATCCAGTTTGTTTCCCACACCCCTTCACCCCACACTACTGACATTTCCCCCAAATTCTGAATAAAAAGTGTCATTCAGAGCATTTCTTTGCAGAAAATGACAACTGGTCAAAATAACAAAGAGGTGATGTCAGACCTTGAATAATGCAAAGACAATAAGATACAATGATTTTTTATACATTTTTAAATAACACAATACTACTGTGTTAACTTAGGAAGAGTTCAGAAATCAATATTTGGTGGAATACTAATAATTGTATGATAAAAACTAGACCCCTGCACTTTCAAGAAACTGCACATTTTTTGCACTCAAGCAATTTTCACAACTTGCCATTACAAAAATGTGGTTGCAGCCGTTGACTGCTTATTTTTTTGTGTGACGTGGTTGGATGAACTGTGTGCACACCACTCACCATCCCACAGATCTGGCCAAGGAGTTGCGGAGCTACAGACAACAGGCAGAATTATGGAGAATTGGAAGGGAGAGAAATTTAAAGAAAATAAAAAAGGGACCCCAAACATTTGAAAACTAGTGTATGTCTGCTTGCTTCAAATCTGCGAAGTAGTTAAAATGCTGTCGTCCACTTAAAGCCTGACACATGAAAAAATCATCCAAAAATTCAATTTTTTTAGAACTGAGATGTTTATTAACCCTTTTAACATAATCCCCAAACATTTTTTTGTGATATCATTTTGTTTATGATATTTATTGTATCAAATATGATACATTGGGTGTTTTTGGCAACTTTTTGCTCACAACAATGTTAATTTAGATGGAGCCTATTGGGTTAGTACAGATGTCCTAACACAGAGCATATGTACTAACCCCATAGGCTCTAACACATGACATTTGTGCTGACCCAATAGGCTCTAACACAGGACATCTTTACTAACCCCATAGGCTCTGACACATGACATCTGTGCTGACCCAATAGGCTCTAACACAGGACATCTGTACTAACCCAATAGGCTCTGACACAGGACATCTGTACTAACCCCATAGGCTCTAACACAGGAAATCTTTACTAACCCCATAGGCTCTGACACAGAGCATCTGTACTAACCCCATAGGCTCTAACACATGACATCTATGCTGACCCAATAGGCTCTAACACAGGACATCTGTACTAACCCAATAGGCTCTGACACAGGACATCTGTACTAACCCCATAGGCTCTAACACAGGAAATCTTTACTAACCCCATAGGCTCTAACACAGGAAATCTTTACTAACCCCATGGGCTCCGACACAGGACATCTGTACTAACCCCATAGGCTCTGACAAAGGACATCTGTACTCA
>JACXGM010024776.1:0-15583 GCA_016801145.1 Umbra pygmaea | reverse complement strand
GGTGATTCTATATACAGTGTGTCAGGGTTGTGTAGGTGTGAATCTCGATACCCTATGAGGGTGATTCTATATACAGTGTGTCAGGGTTGTGTAGGTGTGAATCTCGGTACCCTATGAAGGTGATTCTATATACAGTGTGTCAGGGTTGTGTAGGTGTGAATCTCGATACCCTATGAGGGTGATTCCATGTATGGTGTGTCAGGGTTGAGTAGGTGTGTTCGAAGAGTCGGGAAGAAGTGACATTTTTCAGCAATCAGTCTTCAGTGTCACAGCCTAAGACTTCACTGAAGTAGCGTAGCTATGGCAACTTGGGGCCTGACTGAAAGGAAGAAGGTTTCCGAGAGTTTATTTGAAGTTTAAAAATAGGGAGCAATTAACACGGGTATTTCTGCCGCTCAGAAATTGCTGTGTTGTTATTCATTCATGTATATATTGATTTGGAGGATGTTCAGCTGCCGTAGCCTATGAATAGGAAGTAGACAATGTATAGTGGCAGAATTTAAATGGCTCACATTCGATCATTGGTTCAATCTGCCTGGATCTGCTGGAGAAGCCTGGGACTGTGGACGCCGGCTACTGTACGGGGCTGTATAGAAGGGGTTCAAACACTGATGGCTGAATTAGTAGAGAAACTGAAGATGAGAACCCACGCGTTTCCTGCATTGCACTAACACAATGGACCTGGAGATTTGGAATGTGATCTCTGCAAGCCATTTCATTCTGAGTATCAGGTCCTGTAACAATGATGTCCAGACTAATGAAGAATCATCTGTTTTTAAGAAGCATAAGCTGTTCAAAGCCATGATTCTAGTTTACAGCATAGGATTTGATCTCATGAGAAATGTTTAGAGGTTTACTAATTGTAGTCTCCGCTTCAGTGTGAAGGTCATGATGTAGTCTCTGCATCAGCGTGAAGGTCATGGTGTAGTCTCCGCTTCAGCATGAAGGTCATGGTGTAGTCTCCGCTTCAGCGTGAAGGTCATGGTGTAGTCTCCGCTTCAGCGTGAAGGTCATGGTGTAGTCTCCGCTTCAGCGTGAAGGTCATGGTGTAGTCTCCGCTTTATGGTACAGTCTTTGCTTCAGCATGAAGGTCATGGTACAGTCTTCGCTTCAGCGTGAAGGTCATGGTACAGTCTTAGCTTCCGCGTGAAGGTCATGGTACAGTCTTAGCTTCCGCGTGAAGGTCATGGTACAGTCTTAGCTTCAGCGTGAAGGTCATGGTACAGTCTTAGCTTCAGCGTGAAGGTCATGGTACAGTCTTAGCTTCAGCGTGAAGGTCATGGTACAGTCTTAGCTTCAGCGTGAAGGTCATGGTACAGTCTCAGCTTCAGCAGAAAGCACTGTTTGGCCATCAATCAAGACGATAAAGCCAGGCGGTGGAGTCACTTAAAATTTCTACCAAGAAACAGCAGGTTGGATCTTTACTGAACTCATGACAGCCATATGGACAAGAAGCTCTGAGGGTAAGGAGCTGAATTGATTCAGGCTGTGGTGTGGTTGAAGGTGCTGAAACAGGAGCTGGCTGGACAGAGGAGCTGCAGGGAGGCGCACACCCAAACGACCACTTCTACCTCAGGGCACCAGGTGGCTCAGTGGTTAGGGAGTTAGACTTCTAATCGCAAGGTTGCCAGTTTGATTCCAGAGTGAGCCTAATTTTGCGTTGCCCTTGATCAAGGGAATTGACACTACTCCAGTTCTTACTGTGTGTTGCTCTAGATAAAAGTGTCTGCTAAATTACTCAAATGTAAAATGAGAATATCTAGCCAATCTGTGCTCCATCAAAGGCCGTACCTAGCATTCCTGTTACTTAGCAAGTCTCCTTTGAGGACATGAAGACATGCTTCTCATGGATGAAATGTATTGAAAGAGGGAATGGACATGTTTACAGGAAAATAATCTGAGGTGGATACAAAGTTACCTAAGATTTATGGGGTCCAGTCCCAGGGTGAGCTCATCCTGCCGTGTGCACATCTGTGTAGGTGGTCAGTCTGCAGTGATGGCTTTGTGGGAGCATTTACTCATCTAAAGGGATTATCAGGAATTGCATTGGAGAGTTGAGACAATGTTCAGTTTTAGTGTTTAACCTCTCTTATGTATCTTGGTCCACACAAACTCTTTGACAGTGTCTCTGAACGCGTTGACCCTCTACGGACTACAGTACACATTCACTCAGCCAGTGGTTTCCATAACAACATGCTCAATCTGTTTCTATGAAGAGTCTGAAATTGACAAGGATATTTTTTTACATGAAGATTTATTTACGCAAGCTTTAAATAATAACTCCCATTTACTGATTTTAACATATTACATTCTTCAGTTTGCTTGCAGCCTTTTTAACTCTCTAGGTAAATACATTTTTGCTTACAATGCTAATATTGCCAGTCTCCCTGATTTGAGTTTTCATGTTTTAAATACGGTGGGAAGGTATATAATATACCTTGGCAGTGTGTCCAAACTAGTGTAATGAACCCTTCACAGTTCATTGTGGTGGATTATGTGCTTTAAGACTTGACTGTCTCAATTAGGTCAGATAGGTCGAGACACAGACATTCTCATTCAAATTCCCTATATTCTCTAATGTGCACATTATAAATGCTAACCCCAAAACCCTAACCTTGACCCTAACCACAAACCCTAAGCCCTACCACTAACTCTAATCCTAACTTTAAAAGTAAGACTTTTAACCAAAACCCAGACAAGTCCTTGTGGAGACCATTGGAGTTTTACATATTTTCTATGTTACTATCCTTGTGGGGACATTTGGTCTCCATCAGAATAGTGAGAGGTGTATGTACACACACACACACACCAATTGACCACCCCCCAGCTCACCAGATGTGCCGTCCACCCAGCGCAGTTATTCTGCTTTCAGACAGTGCCGTTCACCAGGGTAAAGTTCAGCCTGAGCCCTGATTGGGAACGACACGATGTCCTCCATATAAACACAGATATAGAAATGTCAGGTGCCTGGGGGATGCACTTTATCCGCTGCCCTTTACCACCAGGCGGCCTCCTGTCCTGTTCCAGCACGCTGCTTCACCATGTACACACCACTTGAAATGGGCCTACAGTCCTGGACAAATTAGAATGTAACGCCAGTCATTGCCCATTAGAACCAAAATGACAACACAGAGGCAGATTTGTTTCCAGTCTGTCAAGGCGACCAGCTGTTGTACCCACTGAGGGACGTCCCTAAGAATTCCTAGCCAAGACAAAAGGACAAAGGTCACTGAAGGACTTGATTTTTAATTAAAGGACTGCCATCATCTGAAATATCAGCGGAATACATTACAGTGGCCTGGAGATGTCTAATGAAACGTGGCGGACAGCTATGATTGCTAAGAAGTATGCTAGCTGCTTTGTTACGACTGGGGCTCCCTTTTAGTCATGTCATTTCAGCCACTGTCCAGCAGGGAAGAATGCACCCCCTCTATTCAATAAATGACTGGGTTTGAGGCAGTTACATATGAGCATGTGTGATCTCTGTTGATGCGCTGGTTTCTCTGCACAATACACTTAATAACAGGCCGTCAGTGGGATCTTACGGCGCTCTGGATATGCATAATGCATGAACTAGCTCTACTCTGGCAAGCCTTAAAAGACACCCTCATCCCTCCCCTTGTCTTCTCTCATCCATGTCCCTCCCCCTCCCTCCATTTCACCTTTTATTTGGGTGCTCCATCGCAAGGTTGGACTGTTTGATCAGCCTAATGCAGCTGTTTGTCAATTTCAATTACAAGTTGCTTTGAAGTGCTAGATTTCACCCAGGGGAGAAATAGGCCCGGTAATAGCCTTACTGTCAATCATCAGGCTCTATACTTCTCTCTCAGCTCCTCATTTTCCTTCGCTCCTTCTTTTGTCTTCTAGTCCCCACCTTCTGTCCTGATTGTAGGGCTTGTGTTCGCTTGGCATCTGATCGCTCATGCTATGTTTTGTGGACCACCCACTGTTTGCAAGTAGCGACTAGCGATTCCTCTGGTGGTCAGGGATGCCAAAAGGAATCCCCAGGCCCGGGACACAACTTAAAATATGGCCCCCCCTCAGGACTGGGCGCGGGACAAGCAGTGTTCCTGCCTCAAGCGGAATCGCAATGAGAATCCAGATGCTAAGCAGACACTTATCCAGAAATTCTCCCTGGAGCAACTTAGGAAAAGTGCCTTGCCCAAGGAAACAATGACATTTGGCACAGCCGGGAATCGGACCAGCAACCTTCCAACTACAAGTCCGACTCCCTAAGCGCTGAGCCATCTGACCGCCCCTATTTACTACCAATGAGCGAGGGAGGTGTCAATTGCTGTGGCATGTAAGTGCTGAATGAGTGCATGTACCACCTTTCCCTTCTATTCTTACTAGGGCTGCAACTAACGATTATTTGGATAATCGATTAATCTGTCAATTATTTCTACGATTAATCGGGTAAACAGACTAACAAATATTTCCATAACTCTATTTAAAAAAATAAATGTTATTCCAAATTGACTATTTTAACACATAACAGATCTAAATGTACACTATAAAACATGTACAAAAGATATGCTCATTTGTTTAGTAAGGTGCAAAATATGGTATTTTTCACCTTGCTTAGACGGACTTGAGATGTTAAAATAATTGTCTACAAAACAATTATAGACACAGCTTTTATAGAACATATTTGTAAATAACCTTAAAATAAGGCATGTAGAATAGTAATTTGTTGCTTTATGTATTTTACCTGTAAGTTAATTTTGACATATTTACTGCTTTTAGAATTACTTTTATTTTGAAACGGACTATGGAGTTTCTACTGTGCACAACGGTAGTTGAAAAAATGAAAAAAGTAAATCACATAGTGAAACGTTTAACAAATTAGCATCCCCAAAGAGGTACAAGGTAGCATACATTGTAATACTGTAATAGGAAGATCTGGTTGGTGTTTTAAATTCGTTTTGCACTATAACTCTCTGTTTATTTACTTGAGCACTACCGGGTAGGGTTGAAGAGCTAGCTAGATTAACGTTAGCTCTACCGCGTCTGCTCTACCACAAACATTAATTAGCCAGCTAAATAAACTTGTCGTACAATTTTGAAGTGGATTTGATTCAATAATAGAGCTTTTAAGCTGGATCGTGACCAAACACTGGCTATTTGATAAGAAATACCTGCTGTGGGAGGAACTATTCCTTATTTCAAAACGCAATGCATGCTATTATTATGTAATAACTTACCATGCTGTTTAGTCCCCTTCGCTTACCGCTCTAACCTTTTTTCTTTTAAGTGCTCCCTAATTACGGTGGTGCTCCGGTGCCATGCCATTTATGTTTTACAGAGTTTTCAAATTAAACAAAACGTTTTACGTGCAGTGAAGTTCTGCCATAATATCGAAGATTTCGGTCAGACAGTTTAAAATGTTTTTTCTTTCTTTAAGTGACGTAGCTCCACCACACAGCGAGCAGCAACGTAGACCCAACGAATTGATAATGAAATTTGTCGCCAACAATTTTAGTAATCGTTACAAATAAAGGAAAACATAGATGCAAACCGTTCCCGACCAGGGGAATGACATTTTTAACACCTTGTCCTGTCATTCGTTGTGAGGGTAGACCATTTTAAAACCTGAGGCCTATACTACGAAGCAAGATTTGGGGTTAGCGAGGTAACTTCAGGTTTAACCCTGGGTTTTCAGTATCACTACATTGGTTCACCTGTTATAGGGTAACATCTCCATGGTAACTAATGCTGCAAACTTCACCTGCTCCGGAGCAGGTTATAGTCGAGATAACAGATTAACCTGAATAAAAGCACCACCTACTTATCAATCAATTCTCGATTGAAAAATGCATCACTATTCTAGGAGTTGCCATAGGCTTTTTCTGAGTATCTTTATGAAATATATAGTTTCTCAGCGGAGGGAGTGAAGTATCTTTGCCAGTGCGCACATCGAAGTCATGTGCCTACAGTTTCACAGACTGTATGCATAGCGTTGCGTTTGTTTCTTACAGGTAGTTTCATGTATGCTGTGTTTGATACGGAACCAACATCAATGTATCTCCTTTCACTGTAAAGACAGTACATACATTGTACTATTTACTCCCACAGTACTTATACATTTGTTAAACAGCCCAGTATTTTTTTACAATTGATTATTTGAAGCACATTTTTTTTCCTCCCTCTTTACCGTTTAACACTGCCAGGTTTGCAAACCAAATAATATGGCATTCATCTAAGCAACACATTGGTTTATTGGAATACACAATTGTAATTATTGTCAGATGTAGTTTTGCTTAATGAAGGGGCAGTGATATCGATGAGCCTTAACTGACGCCTTTATAAATATGCAGGTGGCAATTTTTTTTGCCAGCTTTGTCTGTATTATATTTTGTATTTCTCTAAAATATCATTTACTCCTCTTGAGCGAGATATGCATCTCTCATAGACTTATCCCTGTCTGCAATTGGTCATATGGTGCACAAACTGCCCCTTTTATGTGAACACACTTGTCGCTAGATTGGGAAATCCTGGTTCAATTTAACGATTGATAACCACTGTTGTGACATCTCTTATCTAGATTGCAGTTGTTAGGTTTAGTGAAGCCAGCTAATGAAACGATATCCAGTTCATGTTGAACTTTCTTCATAGGATAGGCCTCAGGTCCTGCCGTTTGTTGTGAGGATAATGACTTCCCACAACGTTGAACCAGTCTTACAACACCCTGATTCAGGAGACCCTTCCATGGAGACATGCAAAAGTTGAGGCCCTAAACCTGCCCTTTGACACACCATGGTGTCTGTACGTCTGAGCTGCTAATCTCCAACAACAGCACCACCCCTGCGCTCCCCCCATCTCGGGGTGTAGTGAGTGCTTTGTCATCCCATGTGTCCTGGGTTAAGGCCCAGCATGTGAGGCTGCTGTTAACAAGACAGATCCCCTCAGCTGGTGGGAGTGTGGGTGAAGATGTGCTCATCTCTTTCTCAGACACACTTTTCGACCAGGGTCCAATGATTTTAAAAAGAACTTTCTGGTTTTCTATGTAATGCACCATTAGGATACGACAAAACCGAGAACTTACTGGAAAGTTCTTAGAAACAAGCTTGGTGTGTTAAGGTGAACATACGTTTGGGTGTGCTGTACCTTACCACACCTGTCAACAGCGTTTCTGACCATCATTAAAACCGGTGCATGGCCAGCCCGGAGCCTGGAGGTGGAGGAGCTGTCTGAAGAGCACAGCGCAGCAGCTCTCTGTTTGGTTTAATCTTTGCTCAGTGCGGATGGAAGGGTGCTACTAGCGTGCTAGCAGCACTTGTCAGCCACAATCTCTCACCACACTGATTGCAATGGCTGACAGGCCAGGCGTAACAAGCTCTGACTGTTGCTTGCACTCCTGTGTCAGGCTCCCAGTGCCATGCAGCCCAGCAACAGCGCCAGCTCAGCAGTCTGAAGAGCTATCGTTGCCTCCCGGCAGTGAGCCTTTCTGGAACCCTCATTACAATAAAAGTGTATGACCATCCACTTAACCATGGTTCTGACTGCTCTGTTTGCTTGCAGGTTTGACTGTAAATGCTCCTATGGGGTCAGAGGTAATCATGTCAGGTAAAACCTGTCCCATTCTGTACTGATTTAAACATTGAGCATGCAAAATGTATACAGTGGGGCAAAAAATTATTTAGTCAGCCACCAATTGTTCAAGTTCTCCCACTTAAAAAGATGAAAAGCCTGTAATTTTCATCATAGGCACATTTCAACTATGAGAGACAAAATTAGAAAAAAAATCCAGAAAATCACATTTTTTTGGAAAGTAAGTATTTGGTCAATAACAAAAGTCCATCTCAATACTTTGTTATATACCCTTTGTTGGTGAAGACAGAGGTCAATTTTTTTCTGTAAGTTTTCACAAGGTTTTCACACACTGCTGGTATTTTTGGTCCATTCCGCCATGCAGATCTCCTCTAGAGCAGTGATATTTTCTATGGGGTTGAGATCTGGTGACTGGCTAGACCACTCCAGGACCTTGACATGCTTCTTACGAAGCCACTCCTTCATTGCCCGGGCTGTGTGTTTGGGATCATTTTCATGCTGAAAGATCCAGCCACGTTTCATCTTTAATGCCCTTGCTGATGGAAGGAGGTTTTCACTCAAAATCTCACGATACATGGCTTCATTCTTTCCTTTACACAGATCAGTTGTCCTGGTTGCAGAAAAACAGCTCCAAAGCATGATGTTTCCACCCCCATGCTTCAGAGTGGGTATTGTGTTCTTTGGATGCAGCTCAGCATTCTTTCTCCTCCATACACGACGAGTTGAGTTTTTACCAAAAAGGTCTATTTTGGTTTCATCTGACCATATGACATTCTCCCAATCCTCTTCTGGATCATCAAAATGCTCTCTAGAAAACCTCAGATGGGCCTGGACATGTACTGGCTTAAGCAGGGGGACACGTCTGGAACTGCAGGATTTGAGTCCCTGGCGGGCTAGTGTGTTACTGACGGTAGCCTTTGTTACTTTGGTCCCAGCTCTCTGCAGGTCATTCACTAGTGTGGTTCTGGAATTTTTGCTCATGTAATAGTAGCGCTGGCTCTAGCTGTAAAGTAGGCAAGAACATGAGACACTGACAATATATTCAATCAAATTGTGTGTAAAACATATTTGTTACTTTTATTAATAAAACATGTTAAATTATTAGTTTTGCTTTCACATGCTCTTATTGTTTCTTTACACACAATACAATTGCATTTGTTTATAATTCTCGGGCTATGTAGTGAATTAACAATGATTATTGCAATGAATCAAAATGAGCGCTATTGGTTTGAAAGAAAAAACGAATATCCAAGTTCATGTTGCTGTTATAATAACGCGAGGGGCTTCAGTTGCTTATCATATACATTTTCACCAGTAGATGGGAGCAGGTCTTACACAATGCAGCTTTAAAGAAGTTACAGGTCTGTGAGAGCTAGAAATCTTGCTTGTTTGTAGGTGACCAAATACTTATTTTCCACCATAATTTACCAATAAATTCATTAAAAAATCCTACAATGTGATTTCTGGATTTTTTTTCTCATTTTGAGAATTACAGGCCTTAATCATCTTTTTAATTAGGAGAACTTGCACAATTGGTGGCTGACTGAAAAACTTTTTTGCCCAACTGTTTATATCTGTATATCTCATATTTGCCTGTTTGCTTCTAATCTGCGAAATAGTTAAATCAGTTTCACTTCTACTTTAAGTCAACCAAATATCTAGCATTTTCTTATTGGAATTGCATGTCAGTGGCAGAACTGAATCTAGTCTTTCAGTGATGGTTACTTTTTTCCAAAGATTGGCCAACACAGAAGTGAACATTAGAGCTAATTTCAAAATAAACCTGTGCTCTACCTGCTACAGAATGATCCCCAACCAATCCCATGCAGTGTTGAATCATCCAGACACACTTTAACACTAGAACTGCCAAAAGTCCACACCACCTGGGGTTTGAGTTTGTAATTAAAATAAATCTGTGATTTGTTAAGCTACACCCTCCTCCTTCCTTGACTTTTCCTAAATATGTGTATTTTACATTGTTTCGTTGTCAAATTTCTAAAATCTCAAACAGAAAGCTATTTATAGATTTTCATGTTTTTTTACCTCCGGTTCATACGAAAACCGCTAAAATCACACGCCTACTAACGCTGGTACCCAGGCAATTATCTGGTACCCAGGACCTAAGCACCTCTCACTGAATGAATTATGTCAATGGCTGAATGGCCAATAACCCCAGACAAAATATATTTAGCCTTGGCTGAGAATTAACTATTTAATGTGTGTCATGTTGTAAAATGTTTTTATTTTAAGTCTTTGCAATATAATGTCATAAATAAAGTGACTGGCTATCATGTGTTTTAGAATAATCGCTGATTATTTTACAACTACGACACTCTCGTTTTTAATGTAATTCAACATTTAAGCTATATTACACTAATTCATTTGTGGTGTAGCAAGTAATTCAATATTGTTTGTGATCAAATTTACAAAGAGTCAAATAATACATTTGCTTTGTAGAACAATTTAACATTTGATCTGCACATATTTGACTGGATTACGGAAAACTATATGCTTGTAATCCAATCTGATTTTAATGTATCCAAGAAACACTGGGGAAAAAAGATTAATAATGCCAGAGTTTGAAAATGAATAAAACCCCAAAACAGGGAGACCTATAGCAGCCATATACTGTAGCCTACACTGCATATCGCATAACAGATTTGCTCTGCACTGATATTTTAGCACCGGCATGTCTGCTAAAATACAGACTGAGCTATATGTTAATATGTGTACAGTGGCTGAATGGCCTATAAACCCAAAAAGATCTTTAGCCTTTGCTGATAATTAACTAAAAAATGTTCGTCATGTCCAATTATTATTTTTACTTTAGGCTTTGAATAATATGTAATAAATAAAGTGACTGGCTATCATGTGTTTTAGAATAGTTGCTGATTGTTTTACAACTGACACCCTGCTTATCATGTAGATGTATTCACCTACACTTGGCATGTACAAATACATTTCATTGAAATATACACTAATGTTAAAAGTTTGTTTGTTTCATTCATTATTTGCAAGTGTTTATTTTGAACTATTGTTTGCCCAGATAATTATGATTATGAACTACATAAAAGGTTCAATGTCTGAACAGATCTTTACAGCGTGCTGTTGTGCAAAGCGAAGCTTGCTTAAACCAGAATAATTTTACACTTTAAGTCTGTTTTTCTCGCCAGAGCAAAGCATTGCTGAGGCAAGCATATGCACTAAAATAACTATTGTTTGGGAATTTATATTAAATTACAATTCTAGAACTACATAGAACAGTTTTAAAATTCACACTACACAGGCTGAAATGTCTCATACAGCATAAGGGAGTTATATGAGGTGGGAGAATGAAAGATGAGCAATAAGTAATATACTGGTAATCAATCCACACAGGAAAAAAAGGCTGTTGAATTTACATAAAAAATGTACATCGGTTGCACATATTAATATAGCTAGAATATTAAATAGAAATAACTTATATTGACTAAACATAACTACTATGTGCAACCATGTACATTGTTTAATTTACATAAAAAAACGATGTTTTCTTAAATGCTCAGTTCACACTGACGTTGGTCAATTAATTTCTCTAATCCAGTAATGTTAGTTTTTTGCAAAGAATATGGAAAAGACAAGATACCAAGGAGTTATGGGTGAAACCTACTGACGGGCATGCAAATCTAAGATGATTTCTCAAAGGCTTAAGTGTAGCAAACACAAAGCACTAGTTTTATGAACATTTTACCCAACTGTAGGAAATCAGATTTTAATGTATCCCAGAAACACAGGAAACAATATAAATAAATACGTAATTTGAAAATGAATAAAACAGCAAAACCAGGAGCCCTATAGCCGCACTATAGCCTAAATTGCCTTAGTTAAACATCTTTTTTACTTTCTAAATCAACAAAATAAAACAAATAAAATTATAATTGGTTTATCTGTGAATAAAGTAACTGTGGTGGATTTTTATTCAATATAAGAATTCTAATTCTATAGAGCCTAAAAAATATGAAAATACTACAGCATGTATCCTTTAATATTATATACATTTTTTGTATTGTACTGTTACCTTCAACAACAAATATTTCCATGTAATTAATCTATATTGAGACAATTTTACATTAAAAAAACACAAAAGGTATGATGCTCTTGATCACTGGATGCAGTGATTGCTTGGCTGGAGGCTGCAGAGGAGAATGCGGTTGTAAATGAGGATGATTCGTATGAAGGCCTGGCGGTTCTAGTGTTAAACACTGGCCCACTGTGGAACCGTGAAGTAGCCCTTTAAATACAAGCCCAGTGAGCGAATGGTGAACTCAGCTTAGATCAGTGGGCTTGACGGTCATAGGTTTTATCTTTTGCTCTGGGGGAAATCCGACAAGATCCGGCGGCAGCTTGTTGACCACATTGCAGGCATTGCCAAAAAAACTGTTGGTGACCTGTAGAGCAAACAGAGCAGTGGGCTGTGGTGGAAGTGGCCCTAGCAACCAGGCTAGTGAAGTGAATGACATGGTGAGAGGACAGGCTATAAAAATATGCATGAATAGAATGTGCCTGGAACCTCTGGCCCTGGTAATTATGCCATCATTGACTTGAATGGGACGCTCGTACGATTTATTCTGCCCCATATAATAGACAGCATTGTATATTAACCTTCACCTCCTTATACTCCACCTGGTCCTTGTCAGTTGGCTGTAGAGAGCCCCCACCCCGCACCAACGTCTTTCCTCCATCGGCTTATTTCTGGAGCCTATTTGTCAGTAACCATGGACTTCACAACACAGCGCCACAGATGAGATTAATTTCAGTACCCAGGTAAACAGAGGACTACTACTACTACTACAGTAAAATGAATGGTGGGGCTGAGCAGAGCCAGATTCCACTTATTGCATAATTAACTTGTGACTTGGATCGCAGCTTGGATTTACAGTCCTTCCCAGACACACGACAGCCCTCCTCAGGGCAGTGTTTGACTAGTATTTATTTAACGTAGCGTAAACGTGTTTGAGTTGAGCATAATTTCCAGCCTTTATCTGCCTAATAACACACTGTTCACACTCTGTTAGGATCAGCATTGGATTGTACTGGGGCTGACCTTAGTTTAACCTGCTGTGTTGGACCTAATTCCCCCACAGATCTCGCCCCAGGCCTGAGCTGCACTTGAGGATTTCACCTGAGTGACATATAACCAACTCTGGTAGCATAATGAGCTTGTTAGAGTGTAAGGCGATGGAGGAGTTCGCTACGAGGCAGGGGCTTGTCTTGGTGAAATCAGCACTTTTTATTTTGGGGTGGCTAAATGGATTACCTGCCTATGCCGCTCGATGAGGAAGAGTAACGCTGTGTCTGCCAACAGCCTCCAGCTACAATTATATCAACAGTCCCTCTCGGTCTCTTTCAGCTTTTGTTTCTTTTCTCCTTTCAGCCACCCCCCTCACATCTCAGTCACCTCAGATAGCTGGTGGACCAGCAAGACCGCACGAAGGGTTCAGCTTACTTCGATCGCTTAGGCAAGATGAACCATTAGTTCTTTCCACTAACTCGAGTTGTGCTCTCATACATCTAATATTTCCCAATGGCAGAAAAAGACGGGGGGTAGCAATGGTTATTACCAAAACAATAGGGGCTATCGCTTTTGTAACTAGCTTTCACACCTTCAAAGACAGAGTGCAATGTGGCTTTTTGACCAATCACAGCACACTGCCTTCCAAGTGACACAAAAGGCAGCTAGAAAATTGAATATTTTGTGTGACATGGGGAAATCCCCCCCGGGTAGACAACGCGACGGGGTCACCAGTTGAGTCACTTTCACCTGGAAGTATGCAATGCCCATGAGAGACATCACCACGTTCTCACAATCTACTTGTGTAGACAGAGATTCTTGCCGTGAACTTGGTCTTTGTGTGTGTGTGTGTGTGTGTGTGTGTGTGTGTGTGTGTGTGTGTGTGTGTGTGTGTGTTAAATCTGGTCAAAAATGGCATTTTGCGTTCTCCATCCTGCGTTCTCCATCCTGCGTTCTCCATCCTGCGTTCTCCATTCTGCGTTTTCCATTCTGCGTTCTCCATTCTGCGTTCTCCATTCTGCGTTCTCCATCCTGCGTTCTCCATCCTGCGTTCTCCATCCTGCGTTCTCCATCCTGCGTTCTCCATCCTGCGTTCTCCATCCTGCGTTCTCCATCCTGCGTTCTCCATTTTGCGTTCTCCATCCTGCGTTCTCCATTCTGCCACCCTCGCCTGGACTGAAACGGGCTCCAAGCCCCCTGAATATGCTGATGAAATAAGTCCTGCAGTAAAGCAGCTTAAGAAAAATAGCAGTGTCTTTTGAAATGCAGAATAAATACATCCTGTGAACGCATGCACACCATGTACAGCGCGCACATATATTCTGCTCGTGTTTGCAGTAACACACACGTGGCAGGAATGTACACCCGTCTATCCTCAGACGTTCTGACTCCTCTCTTTCATCTTGGTTGCTCACCTGGAGTGCAGAGTGGTGACAAGCTAGCGGCGTGGATCTGACACACCAAGGACTCTGTGCATCACACAGAGCTAGTGAAGACTGGACAGAGGAGCCTTATTTACGGGCATTAGCTGACTAATGATGCCTTTAATTAGTAGTGACATGCGCCGTTCATTTAATCAAAGTATTTACAACTGGCCCTGTCAACAAGATTCCTGCAGACCTAGATTGATGTTGCCATGGTGGTGGCTTTGCTCTTTGTTTAATTATTGGACTGGTTGAATAATTTGGCAAGATGGAGGGGAGGGGAGGGGAGGGGGGGGGGGTTTGAGAGTGTGAGATTACACGTGCCTTCTAGGATCTCTGGTATCCGTAGCTAAAGTCATGTCCATGCTCTCAAAAAATGCTAAGCCACATTTTAGACAGTATCCTGTCCTTTTGGTCTAGTATTGTAGCTGAGCAATAGGGCATGTGGGGGTGTAATGTATGGCCAATATACCACTGCTACAAGCTGTTTTTAGGCACGTCGAGTCATGGAGTGCCTTGACTCAGTGCTTAGATGGTTGCTGGTTTGCGTCCCAAGGATATCAGGGATATATCAGGGATATACTTATGTTTATGCAAATGTGCCTAAACATTAAAAGCAATACTGTAATTTCTTTCAAAAGCTACTAAACAAGTCTGCATAACTAATAATGTAAATGCATATGGATTAGGCACTGTATTCATTTTTATCTGAAGGAGCAACTCGTTTTAAACAACAAATATAGTTCACTTCTAAACAACTCTGTATAACTCAAGATCTTGACAGGTTGGTACCGGCAGCCATCACAGTCAGCTTCCTCAACTCAGTTTGTTTTTCTAATTTAATCAGTTCCTCTCTAAGCAGTTCTTAGGGGCTTTACACAATGTGCATATACAAAGCAACTTGTTAACCACATCCAATTATTTTTAGCATCAGCTACTATAAGTTGAAATAAAGGCATATCATAGTAATGTGTCTTAACCCAGTCCCAGGATTGTGGTTTTCAGGGATAAAACTACATGTCCTAACTGGGCGTCCCGAGGAGAGGGTGGGAAACCTTGATTCAGGACATCATGCTGGATCTCTGGATTAGAGCTAAATTGTCATTGTTTTTCCACTAGCGGTCATTCAATTTAAGTTGAAAAAACAAAGAAATGTATATTTACCTCATTCTTAAAGATCTTAGAAACAGCTTTGATTAAGACCTACAATTTCCAGATTGGAAGTGAGGGACGGGGGTGAAAGACCAGACAAGCACTGACGAGCTTTCAGTTGAAAAGAACAGTCAGCAGTGTTTCCCTGACCTTTAACACCATTATACAGTGTGGTTTCATCTACTTTGGTGCCCCTCGTTTGACTAGCACAACTCTCACACTCACAAAGCCCTGGCCTTCATGCTCGCCTCTTTACTGTGGTACACCACAGACCCAGAGAGAGAGAGAGACCCAGAGAGAGAGAGACCCAGAGAGAGAGAGACCCAGAGAGAGAGAGAGACCCAGAGAGAGAGAGAGACCCAGAGAGAGAGAGAGACCCAGAGAGAGAGAGAGAGACCCAGAGAGA
>JACXGM010024775.1:0-15576 GCA_016801145.1 Umbra pygmaea | reverse complement strand
CCTTTAGCGCAAACCTGGTTTTAAATGACAACCTTTAGCGCAAACCTGGTTTTAAATGACAACCTTTAGCGCAAACCTGGTTTTACATGACAGAAGCACTGAGTAAACATTAACTAAACATTGCTTAATCCATGAATCTATTATTGAGTGGACTGATTCACAAAATGGCTGTCCCACCTACCTCTTTGGAGACAAAGTTATTTGCTCATGACAGGATGGTGCTAAAGCGGTCTTTATTACATGACCTACTTATCACCTCTTCACAAATAGCACTCTAAAGTGCTATTCGTGCTAAAGTGATAAATTGATTCAGTTTGTCCCCTGAGTTTCCTACATTTGTTTATTTTTCAATATTTTTTATTGAACACAACAGATGTACAAAACCAGGAACTTCAGAAAATACAGTCTTTTCTTCCTTTCTTTTCACCCCCTTCAAAAACCCAACAAACCCCGTCCCTCTGGCTCTCATTTATTTGCTTGTAAAAGCTCCTGCAACACAGACACACACTGACAGACTGTGACTGGCTTGGGTGAAAAGAAAAATGTTGCCAGGTCGCAGAAAGAACAATGTAAAGTACAAAAAGTGTACCTACTCTTACTTAGCATCTGGAGGGGTGCTCCTCAGGGGATGTCCACCCATCCTAACCCCCACCCAGAAACCTCTCCCTGGGGCAGACGTTGACCCAATCACCCCTGGCACCTCCCTGACTCCCACTGCCTCTCCAAGGTCCAATCACACACAAGCACACCAAGGCCTAGGATATTGATACTGACAGACACACAGCACTCACAACAAACAGATACACACATTCACACTAAACAGACACACACACAGTCCACTCACACTAAACAGACACACACACAGTCCACTCACACTAAAAAGACACGCACACAGTCCACTCACACTAAACACGCACACACAGATGCTCAAAAACTTGCACACGTACACACAGACTACTCCTAATAAAGACAAACATGTGCATATAGTTACCAAACATTCTGCAAAATGTAATAAGAGCTTAGAAATAAAATTGCCCTTGAAAGCAGGGAGATGAGGACGGGGTGTGTCACTGTACAGTATGATATTTCAACAGCCAGTTTGATTTTGAGACTTTTTTAAGATTCTGGGAGACTTTGTAAAAAGAGAGACATGCGGATTAGAATATTTGAGAGGGTAGAATGCGAGGAATGTGAGTTTGTGTCAGTCCCCAACATTCTGAAGTCTTGGCATTCAGGAACTGATCTTTGTTGTTAGAGTATTGCCCCTCTCTACAGCTGTCAATCCACCACAGGGCTGGGTTGGGGGATCAGTGTCTGCCTGCCTGTCTGTCTGTCTGTGTGTGTGTTTTTGTATACTTGTTAGGATCAGAAGAATAGTAATACAAGTAAAATTCAGAAAAAGCTGTTTTAGGTTTAGGGGTCAGAATTAGGTTTACATTTAGTGGTATTGTTTTGCTCTAGAGATTAATGTTGGATTAAGCATTAGTTAATGGGGTTACCTTTTGGCCAGAAGTATTCAAATCTCAACATATCAGGTCTGGAGCCTACTGGTTTTCTGTTCTCATCACTAATTGTACTCACCTGGTTTCTCAGGTCTAAATAAATCCCAGATTAGAAGGTTGCAATAAAACAACAAGTGATACTGGTTTAGGCATTACAAGTTAGGTTGAATTATTTGGGCATAAAGGTTTGGTTATTAACAGTTAAAGGACAACTCCTAGGGGTTAATAACACATTGGTACCTACCATGTTTTCATGCTAATCAAATGTGCCCAGTTTTAGTGCGAACTGATAATTACCTTATAATGCTAGTTTTATTTATTTTTTTATTTAACCTTTATTTAACCAGGTAAGTTGACTAAGAACAATTTCTTATTTACAGCAACGACCTGGGAGCAATTAGGGTAAAGTGTCTTGCCCAAGGACACAACGACATTTGGCTCAGTCGGGAATCGAACTGGCAACCTTCTGACTACAAGTTTGACTCCCTACCCACTGAGCCAACAAATAGTTGTGTGGGCATGGATGAAGTAAAAATAAGTTTATTAGAAATATAGTTTAAAAGACAATACCGTTTGTGTATACAGCCAGGCGCCATCTTCGGATAACAAACTTGACCAGTCAAACCACAAACACTGTGCTACACTTAAAGACATGTTTGGAAAAAGGGAATATCAGACACAATAATCTCATAAAACCAGAAGTAGAAATTTTCCCACAAAGACAATATACACATTATATTTCATAGTGAACTTCCATAGATCATCCTTCAAGTAACAAAGAGACAGTAGGCATATCAATGTTGAGCAGAGAACAAATCTGAGCCCTTGGTTTCAGAATAATAACTAGACTTTTTTTCACGAATTTGGTGATGCTGTGACCACAAGGCGCTATTTCAGGTGTCCTCTCAGTAGTCTCAGATGGGTGACTCCTGGGACAGATCTGTGGGATGGCGAGGGGCGGCCCATGGTTCATCCAACCACACGTCGCCCAGCCGCCTATTCTTTGCGCACTGCTCATCCAACACAGAATTAAATTTACAGGCGCCTGATCTGCACACAAGGAGTTGCTGGAGAGCAAATTGGCAGGATAGATAATCTGACTTATTTAACCCAAATCCCAGGCAGCTCTATGCCAATTTGCACTGCCTCATGTAGGAGGTCCGGGAATGTCAGAGAACCCATAGTCAACCTCGAACCACTGACTATCACAACAATGCTTATCCTGCATTGCAACAACTTACCCCACTACGCCATGCGAACCCCTGCAGATCAGTAGCTGACTTACCAAACGTTTCAGATGAGCCCAGAGGTGGCCTAACTAGGAGCCTGGGTAAGGATGGAGGGTTTGTGCATTGCCTGAACGTAGGGGTGAGAAGATATTTTTGTGCCATGGCCTTGTAGCGAATAAGAGCTTCAAACAGAAGCGTGTTCACACTTGGGAGACAAAAGATGGTAAGAAGGAAAATAGTTTAGATAGGAGAGACTATGTGAGGTTATGACAGAGACAAGGGATTTGGTGTATAGAGACAAGGGGAGAGGGCCTAGAACTGTGCCTTGGGGGACACCACTGGTAAATGACCATGTTGCAGACAACGAGCTTCTCCAAGTCACATGGTAGGAGTAAGAAATTCTAGATTCTGTATAAGATGGCAAGATCCAAGACGGTGGAATGTAGGGAAGTGATTTTTCACA
Source organism: Umbra pygmaea (assembly GCA_016801145.1). NCBI lineage: Eukaryota > Metazoa > Chordata > Actinopteri > Esociformes > Umbridae > Umbra > Umbra pygmaea. The sequence goes on along the minus strand of JACXGM010024775.1, from coordinate 12,382 downwards.
GTGTCTAGGGCCCCAAATAAATCTCAGAGAATGAGAACAGAAAAGTGAGTGTTAGCTTGGGCCTTGCGAAGAGCTTCTGTTACATAGAGGAGTGCAGTCTCAGTTGAGTGGCCTGTTTTGAAGTCTGACTGGCTAGGGTAAAGGAGATCATTTCGAGAAAGCTACCAGGAGATGGGGCCTTAAATAAAACCCACTAGCCTGGCAATACAAGCATCATGCTGCCTGAGGTACACATGATTTATTACCAAGGAAGTAGCTGCTCAGGTTTGGGGCAGGCTCCTCTGCTCTTAAAAGGCAGGGTACCGAATGGGGATCTATCACTATGTTTTAGTGTGGCTAGCTCCTTAGAGCTTTCACGCTATTTGAATCACTCATGCCTCTCCCTTTCTCTCTCCCTCTCTTTCCTTCTCTCATTCTATTTGTACTGCTCTCTCTTCTCAACTTTAGCGTTCCTTCTATCTTCTTCTCCCTGACTCCTCATTCAGTGTACAACTCCCCCCTGACTTCAGTGAATTCCTCACAGGATCAGACCTGCTCTTTACGCTCTACTGAGTTTCACTCCAAATAGCAAGAGAGAAGCCGAGGACAGAGAGATGAGGGACACCACATCTAAACTGATGGTTAACATCTAGGCAGCTTTTAAACAACACAGACAACAGGGAAAAAGTGTGGGTCCCGTTTTCTAAGCTGTAGAGAAATAATAGCTGAAGGAAGGTAAAAAAGTACCAGAGAGGGACAAAGAGAGAGGCAAGAAAAAGAATGGGAAAGGTCATCACATTTGGAGGGGTATTTGCAGTTGCTCCGGCAACCAACAAAGCCTAGCTAGTCTGGAAGAGCCCAGCTAGAGAGTGAGAAAGTGGGGAGCTATGATGGCAGACCATACACAAAGGATAGCAGCTGAAGTTGTATTTCTCAGGAAGAAAAAAATGAAGCACTCCTGCCAGAAATGAGAGAATGAATATGCTCAAAAAACACATATACTGTCATGGTTTTCATCGTCTTGATACATTTGAAAAATAGTTTATTGAGCATTGCCTCAAAGTTTACTTTTATTGACAACATTTACATAAATAAAATATGCTTTGTGGCCACAGAAATAGCTGCATATACCCACTGAGCAAAATAATTTGAAATATGTCTTTTCAATTTTGATTGCTTAGTGGGTAAACAAAATGGATAAATAAAGTTAAATGTACTAAACAGATTTAAAGAACAAGTCCAGCAGTTACAAAATGGTTTATATCAAATATTTGGACTTGAGAAAGAGAAGAAGCTTAAAATATAACAACTAAGGGATTTAAATAAAGATTTAAATTTGTGTCTAGGCCGTGAATTAAAGGGTAGAATTTGGATTTGGGTTAAGCATGAATTTGAAGCTGGCAATAGAATGTTAATGACATGCAGGGCAAAGCATGCAGGCCAAATGAAACTGCAGTTCTGCTATTCACACAGACAAAGAATGAAACGAGAGAGTGAGAGAGAGAAAATGGAGAGAAAGTAATTAAGTATAAGTGAAAAAAAGTGGAGTGAGAGAAAATAAATTAGAGCATGTGTGTAAAGCAATTTATGTCTGTACATTTTGTTGGATTTTGTGTGTTTTTCTGAAAGACATCTTCATGTAAATAAAACTCATGTTCATGTATTCATGTTGCCCTGCTCAGCTAAAGCAACAGACAAAAACATCAGTAGTTCAGTGACCCTGTTTGTCTAAGGAGGGGTTATATCTGGATCAGGCAGTAGCTAAATTACTTATATTGTGTGTACTATGTGCCAGCTTGCTGCACCAAGCCCCAAAACCCCGACAAGTACTGACACATAGCTACCAAATACTCTCCCTCTTTCATGATTCCTGTGTTTTACTCCATTTGGTTCTATATGCCCAGTGTCAATGCTACAATGCATTCTGACTAGCATGGTTTGTTTTTAAAATAATTATTTTCAATTATGTGTAGTAGGTCACTGTTTTCTTTCATTCACATTTCAACCTACGTATTCATAAGTAGTGAACAACATTTTTTTTCTGACTTTCTAGGTTTAGTATTTTCAGTATGTATGTTACTCTTAATACCCATTTTCACAACTCTTAAATTCCAAAGTACTATGTTCTACTGGAAAGTAAACCCTTCAATCACACTCATTATAGCCCTGGGGTGTAATAGTATATAGTTTGAGTGGCACTCTCTGTAATAATCTTTACTTTTAAGGTAAATGCAAAAACTGAATCCTGGGTGGATGGTAGATACTGGCCTAACAGCTATGATGAGTGGATGAAAGAAGTGATAAAAGATTAAAGGTTATGTTCCAAATGGCCTTCTATCCCCTCTTTAGTGCAATACTTTTGATCCAGGCCTATTGTCATAGTAGTACACCATAGGTTGTCATTTGGAACAACTCTGAAATGCCCATAACGGGTGTGGATGATGAAAACCAGGATATTTTATTTTTTATAAATGATTTACCAAAATGTAATCAATTCTTCAAACCTGTAATATATAAATAAAGAGCCCTTTAAGATTACCAAATAGACCATTTACAAACCATGTACAAACTTTTCTGGATATTTTCTGATGTTTTGTCAAGGAAAACTGAACAATTGGACTGTACCCATTAACAGGATAGAAATGTTTTATCAAATTTTTCTTTTTTCTTTTTGATAAGCTAACATTTGATAATTATTTCCTTTCAAGCAAAACAAGCTTGACATCTTTGTTGTTCAAATTTGTCAATGTATCACCTACAACTGCAAACACCTGTTCTTTATAATAGAATTTAATGATAAATTATGTCTCGGTAAAACCAAATGTTATTTCGACCAGGTTTAAAAGACACAAAATTGAGGAAACAACCTTTTTATGTACTGAATTTTATATTCTCTCAAATCTATCCAGTCTCAACAAATGTCTGATTCCCAAAGGGCCATTCATATGACAGCACTGGTCCCACCCAGGAGGACTTCTTATTGGCTGATGGCCTGGTAGAATATTCAACAAGCACCTGGCTAAATACTTTGATTGGTCACAGGCAGTGCAGTTATGTAAATGAGCACCTGGTAGCATTTGCTGGCCTCGCGGTGGGTTTAAGCAGGGATCTCGTGTGCGCAGCTGAAGGCTACCGAGGAAAGTTGAGAAATAAAGCAACGAAGTGAGCAGCTATATTACCTTTAAGATTCTTATTGGCTTGTCGTTTTGAGAGCAAGATCTCAGTTGAATCTGGACAACTAAGATACATGGGACTTTTTTCTAAACTTTTATAACGAAACTTCTTTGTTTTGAGAGTTTGAGAAAGGTCGAACACGCCGCGCATCAACTGTAAGAAGCGTTGTTGGATTATCCCTAAACATTTCAGAAGAACAGCCACACACACTGCGCACGGGAATATTCAAAGCGTTTATACGTTGGAATTTGGGTGACGGTCATCACAGTACTGCGTGAGATTTAGGTAACTGGTAACGATTTAAAATGTAGTAAATGCAAGAAGTTAAATTTGTTTTACACTGTCAATGAGCGAAAAATGAGTTTCTTCACTCCTTCCACTTTGTTGACTGTTGTGAGTAGGCTCTTAGACCGATACATTATTTATGTCCATTTGTCTGTAAATAGGTGTTTGTGGAATTATGTCACTCTGTCTGCCTCTGTCGATTGGCGTCAAAGTGTCTCGGTGTCAGGCGGGGAAGGCTGGTTTGGACGCTGGCCACGGAACTCGGGATACGCACAGTGAGGTGTAAAGTTGCGGCCACATTACTTGTTTGTCTGGCCTGGGGGGGATACATTGTAGGCTACAATCCATGGTTTGATTACTTTGTTGTTACAATGTATTACTTATGAATTGCACACATTTAGTGACGTACAAAGTAGAAGTCATTAGGTATTGTACTAGAGACATGTAGGCTAGGTCAACTAGTGTATAACAAACTCAGCCACAATAACGTTTAACCATTTAATAACATGTATTAGTTGACAACAGAACTGATATCATAACTTTGCTTTTTTTCATTAGATCACAACATTATTCACGTTTTATATATATATATATATATATATATATACACACACACACACACACACACACACACACACACACACGTCACACATGTCACACACTAAATAACGCCATTTAACTAATTTAAATTAGCTACCCATTCTGCAAAGGTACAGTAATGGACCTCAAACCTATTTGGGTTTAAACAGAATACATTTTACAATGCCAAATTCTAAAACTAAACAAAAGAGTAAGGTGCAATAGTCCGTTTTGTGAGATGGATATTGTCAGTACAACGAAAACGATGACCTCATAGCACCCAGGTGGCCATTGTGACACGGAGAAGTGACATAGGGTTTATTAACCTCGCGACCTCACCGTGCGGCAGACAGGTGACCTCAAACAAAGAATTGCAGCTCGAGTTTCGTCCCTCAAGGATGACATTACACAAGTATAGTGATTTCAGGGGTTCTCCTCAGGGAAGCAATCAGTCGCAAGAAAAAGTCCACAAACTAACCCAAAGTACTTCCAAAAGGAAACTTTTTGTACTTTTTTATTGGTACAGATAAAGTTCTCAACCTCAGGGACACAACCAGAAACCAAAAAGGACTGCTTTTTATTTACAGTAGATGAAACACTTAAGAAGGGGAATCTTCTTCATTAGGCCCCATTTGCAAGCATCATCACACACCCATGATGGAGAATTAATTAATGTTTTCCTCTGATAGAGAGATGTGATTAATTACAATAAGATGAAACATTATCACAACATAGAACCAATATTTTATTTGTGTGTGTTTATGTTCGTCTGCATGTTTTTCTGTGTGTAGTGTTTGGACACCATGTAAATTGTAATTTTGGGGCGTAATCGTGCAGGGAGCTGGTTTCTCTTTGTGGTAGAAATGTTGCTTTTACATTGTAGATAGCTGTCCTTAGGATGGAGAGCTACGGTTTTTGGTCAGGGAGCTCCATGATCCTGCTTCTATCCAGGCAGGGGGGTGTTGTTGTGGTGGGTTGGCATTGCTGCCTGGCTGGGGGGTTGGTTTAGCTGCCTGTGGTTTGTGAATAGATAAAAGGACAATGAAACATTTTTCTTCCTCATACACTATATCCTCTCTTGTTTCGCTCTCTTAAAAGTCTTGCGCTCTCCCTCCCACTTCCTCTCGCCCTGTCTCTTTACCCCATCTACCTCACCCCCACACCCTCTATCTGCTAGTGAGGAGTGGTGGGTGAGTACACTAGGCAGGGTCATTGTGCTGCTAGATAGCCCCTAAGCAGAGCATTGATCTGTTAGAGCTTGTCTAATGGCCATTTAAGTGTGTATTCTTTGTTTTTTATGAGGATTGTTGTCAATTGAAAGCCTGGTTCTATCAGCTGTTTACAGGTGACAATAGAACAGATTACATTATTTTTACAGCATACAATCTTTCCGTCAGACTTCACCTATATGTAAGTAAATGACGTCACTTGATTCATAGGTAATTGTTAACTATTGAAAGCATTTTATTAAATGGAGCAATGACCTGGTAGGCTTTCAGACCAGCATGCAATGCCACCATTTAACAACATAACGGATTATTGTTCGTCCATGTAAATTGTGGCTTTAGGTCCTGAAACTCTGATGAACAGAGTGGTTCTTTAAATGTATAGTGATATGAGTGTTATCATGCTACAGCTCTTCACTACAGGTAGCCACATGTAGTGTCATATTTCCTACAGATACAAGTAGTAGATAATTCCACTAAGCTACAGGTGAATATGATATTACTAGTATTCAGCCTTGGTCTAGTTCATTATGACAAGTTAATCATTGACCTCACTGACCCCATACTGCATCTTAAAGTCAATTGTTTATTAGAGGAGAGACTTTGCTAGTAAAGTGAGTGTACATGATTTTATTATATAATCCTTTAATTGTAATACTTAAACTGTAATACCCCTTTTATACTAAGTAAAAACCTGCCAATTTGACAATGTTGTGAATTTATATAATATATGATAAATTAGTATTAGTGTTTTCTCCATCCTATGGACATGGTTCAGATTTAAATAAAAAAATTCGAAATATACAAAAATACAATCTAAGTACTGTACTTTGGGCCATATTGCCCAGACCTATTTAATTTAACAAACCAACAGATTGCATGTTCAGGACAGCTTCTGTAACCAAAAACAAACTATTTCCTATCTTATGCTCTACATTTAGTTGGATGCTTCCAACAACAAATGGTTGGCTAAATTGTTGATGTCTTAATACTAAACTAATTACCCAACAGTCTAGACTTTCTAAATTCAAATTTATCTCTCATAGGTTTCTCCTTCTGCAAGCCTTTGAAACTTAACTTGTTTGATGGGCAGGAAAATAGGAGGATCCTTTTGATGTTTCTGTTGTCTCTGCATTCACCCCTCCCAGCCCAGATAGAGTATGGGCTGGGTAAACAGTATGTCTTGGCTGTTTTAATAAGTGAATTATTCTCTGTGTTATCTGGGGTTCTCAGATGCCCTCACCACACCATTACATTCCTGTCTGCTGATTGTAGGGAGGACTCACCTTGAGGACTGTTAGTCCCAAATGTTATTGTTACTGAATCTCCCTTATATCTGTCTCCTTTATGCCTCACCACACCACCCTCTAGTGTATTTCCATTTTGCTAACTTGCTGATAACACACACACACACACACACACACACACACACACACACACACACACACACACACACACAAACACACGCAGTACAGTGTCCCACCCCCATCGAATATTACTTCTGGCTTCTCTGTGAATCTAGAAAGTGTATGAAAAGGTTTGCAAAAAAAACACCTTGACTCCACATAGACCATTACATTTTATTTATTTATATTTATGCATGTCAAATGAGCCTCTATTCCCTACCTACTGTATAGTGCACTACTTTTATCTCACTCTCTCCCTTGTGCTGGCCCAAATGAGTGCACTAAAGAGAGAAGTGTGTCATTTGGCTGGATGTCAATGACAACATAACTGTTCTGAGGTCGTGGCCCTGACACCAGCCAGTCAAACATCAGCTCTTTATGAGAGCACAGTTGATTCACCTGAAGCCTGAAAGGTGGATTAGTGGTGTGATGGTGGGTGTGTGTAGCAGTGATTAGGTGTATTGTTGATAAGGGGTTCAATGGTGACGTGGGGTGCAATTGTGTTGAGGGATGTAACGGTGGTATTTATTTATTTATTTGTTTGTTTACCTTTATTTTACAAGTTAAGTTGACTGAGAACATATGCCCTGGGGCATTGGAAATTATCTTTAGATCAGAGGGAAGAGTGCCCCCTATTGGCCCTCATCAACACTTACAGCAGCATTGGTCTCCATTCAGGGACCAACCAGGCCAGATCCTGCTTAGCTTTAGAAGCAAACCAGCCGTGAGGTACAGGGTGGTATGCTGCTGGTGATGGGTGTAATGGTGATGAGGGGTGTAATGGTGATGAGGGGTGTAATGGTGATGAGGGGTGTAATGGTGATGAGGGGTGTAAAGTTTGGTGGTTTGAAGTAAGGCTGCACAATCAATCAAATTTTAATCACGATCACGATTTTGGCTTCCCACGATCAAATTCCCGTGGTCGCGTGATATTTAAACTTCAAAGACCCCCGATGCGCTAGAGAGTCAAGCATGATTATCTCGCAAACCTTACGTGCTAGCAACTAAATCTTGGTACTTTAATCTGGAAAGAGGAAGATCAAAGCATGAGTGGTGGATCATCCCAGTGGGTTAAACACAGCCGGAGCTATGGGGCCTCAAGTTTGGTCATGTTTTTAGACAGTTTTCTTTTTTTTACACATCACAAACACATTACAGACAGGAAGCAAAAATGACAAAATAACAACACTGCAATGATGTAGGACATCATCCTCCACAACACCAACAATTTTTTAAATTGAAAAATAGCTGGGATTTCAAAAATGTAAAGAAATATAGTGAGGAATGGGTGCACCATTTTGATGTTTGTATGGCCCACAAACAATGCACACTGGTCCAGGAGCCTTGGGGTCTTGACAATATGCATTGAAAAGCCTTATCATGGTTTGCATGCTTTTACTCATAAAAATAAATACACATACATACCTTATATTATTTTATTCTTTAAGGAGATGCACTGAATTTTGGTGAATAAGAGGAACCATTTAATTTTGATGCACATATAATTGTACATTAGCAGGAATGTAGCACAATATGGATGTGAAAGCAGTTATAATTAGCCTATGTGACAATAAAAAAATTATCGTGATATTTTATCGTGATCTCAATATTCATCAAAATAATCGTGATTATCATTTTGGCCATAATCGTGCAGCCCTAGTTTGAAGCCCTTAGCTGGCAGACTGAAAGATCTGTCAATCCGCCCTGAAGCAAGATACCCTAAAGAAACGCTCCAGACCCCGAAGCACTTCAAAATCTTTGTGCTGGTCATGTTTCCGACAGAACAGTCACTAACAACACCTCAGCATGTTCGGTTATTCCCATCTTGGCCACTGTAGGTTGCCCAAAAACGGTTAAGGAGAATGGATGACAAGGGGGTTCAGTCCAGGATGCAATCGGTGAGGTAAGGAGGGTGGATTAGTGATGCAAGGGGCAGAGTTTGAGCAGGGAGAAATCAATGTTGAAAACAAAATGTAAACTAAAACATGCTGCTAACCATTTTAGTGGTGCCCATATTTATGGCGGAGACAAACATGTAAACAGTGTTGGGCACGTTACTGAGGAAGTGTAAATTCCTCTAAGTTAGTTTTTACTCATTACTCCTTTAAAAAGTAAGTTTTAATAAAATGTCTTTACTTATTACTTGGTATCAATTGTAATTAGTTATATTACTCGTTATATTACTATATTACTTCTGCTACCTCCCCTTCTGAACGTGATTTACTACTTGTAAATGTGTCAGCTCCTTTTAGAACAGATTCTCCTTTATTGGAACAATAAGTAACCTTACAGCAGGAGTCAACAAATAGCAAAACTGCATAATTTCAAACATTGCAGCCTCTGAAACCTGATGGGATACAGTATAAGTGTATAACAAAATAATTTGTCTACATTCACATTGCAAGTTGCACACTTCTGCTACTCGCAGAACATGTACAATGGACAGCAATGTTCTTTGCATCTTCAATTGAGACAAAGTCTAAATAATGAAAATACTTTAACTTGTTGAAAGGGTCTCTCTTCTCTCTTATCCATCCTTCTTTCAGCTTTTGGTTAGTAGTTAACATAACGTGTCCACGCTTACCTCCCGAGTGTAAGCGTCATCATGAGAAAACAAATCTTGTTCTGCCAATGCATGCAGTAAAGGAAAGTTACTTGGATTAGTAACTATAATGTAATTACGGTTTTGGAAATTGTAATCACTTACACTACTCGTTAGTGGGGAAAGTAATATTACAGTAATATAGTACTGCGTAACACGTTACTGCCCAACACTGCATGTCAATTATTATTAGACTTTAGGATTGTAATTATTTTTTATATTGTACTGGCTTGATTTTGTATAATTGGATTTTATGTATTGTCATGTGACCACACACCCTCAGGTTTTACAAGTCAACATTGTTCCATATATCGAATTCTAGTTATTCTGTTCTGGTGAATCAATCTACAACTATATTCAGTACAAAGGGAGCAATGGAGGCAAGTAATATAATCCCTGATCAAGTATTAGGCTAATTGGAGATCTTGACATGTCATCATCAACATTGTGTATTGTTAAAGACTGCACATACTTTTCCATGCAGAAATGAAGGTACAGTTTCAGGCCTGAAGTCTGTGTTTGGTATGTCTAGATCAATTTACAGGTGCCAAATTACCATCATGTAAATATTCTATATAGTATAGATCATTGACGCACACAATACATTAGCTAGTGGTAAAATGTTAGCTACGTAGAAACTACTTTATTGCTAGCTATGTTTTTGATCCACCTACAGTGCAGCGCAACTAGTTTGTTGCATGGATTGAGGTAAATAACAGTTAAAGTGCCTTAACCACAAGCATAATTGAAATTTACGGGAGGTTAAATAAATAATGACTAACGTCTCAATGCTCTATCTTGTGCCTTCAAGTCCTTGTCTTTTTTTTCTTATCTGCCTGCCTGCTCCCGTTAAGAACTAAAGGTTTAAAGGCTCATTCGCACTACATCTATGATCTCTGATTGTGCTGGGTTTAAGTATGCAGCACGAAACAGCCTAACATAAATGTTTTTATTATTACATATTTTGGCGGCTTCAAATGTTTTTGGGGCTGTAGGCGACCAAGTATTTGCCTGTACGTTACCAACTCAACACAGTTCCATATCACTTAGCTACGTTCATTCTGTTGAGACGTGATTCTATATAATCATGTTTAGAGTTTAGAATGGTATAACTAGATGAGAGTGTTATACCTAAAGTTTGAGGCCTGTTCTGCTGTCTGAAGGCAGACAGGGAGAAGGTTCAGGGTCAAACCAGGAGTGCAGAAAGGTTGTTATTGTAATAATAATAGTAATAATAATAATAATTTGTTCAGCTTATATAGCGCTTTTCAAGAACCCAAAGTGCTTTAGACAGTTAGGGGGAAAGCCCACCTCATCCACCACCAATGTGTAGCACCCACCTGGGTGATGCACGGCAGCCATTTTGCGCCAGGACGCTCACCACACATCAACTATCAAGTAGAGAGGTGAGTAGTTATATATGCCAATTAGGAATGAGGGGGATTATTAGGTGGCTGTGATTGAGGTAAAGCCTGGTTGGGAATTTTGCCATGACACCGGGGTTAACACCCCGACTCTTACGATAAGTGCCATGGGATTTTTAATGACCACAGAGAGTCAGGACACCCGCTTTTAACGTCCCATCCGAAAGACGGCACTCTAAGCGCCATTGGGGCATTGGGATTGATCTTTAGACCAGAGGGAAGAGTGCCCCATACTGGCCCTCCAACACCACTTCCAGCAGCACTGGTCTCCCATCTAGGGACAAACCAGGCCCGACCCTGCTTAGCTTTAGAAGCAAACCAGCAGGGCAATACAGGGCTCTATGTTGCTGGTGAACTATTTTATAGTTATCCTAAGGGGACTTTCCTTTAGGAGGGGAGAAGCTGGGTCACAATGACAAACGAGTGACTTAGGACAGAGAGGGCCCATCAAGGTACTGTTCTTATGTTATAACATCAGAATAAGCTTGTAGCTTATAGCTTAGGACTTATAGCTGTAAAATAACCATCTATTTACAATTGGCGCCCATGTGGGTCGATACTGTAAACCCATGTGAGGTGATACTGTAAACCCATGTGGGGCGATACTGTAAACCCATGTGGGGCGATACTGTAAACCCATGTGGGGCGATACTGTTAACCCATGTGTGGGTGATACTGTTAATAGATGGTTATTTTGCAGCTTAACAGGATCTTTGTTGGAATGAGTCAGGTTGTGGTTACAATATAGAATCGTTAATAAAGTAACATCTTGCTCTGGAACAAGGACAAGGAACCAAAGACAGAACCAGGACAAGGAACCAAAAACGGGCTTGAAGCCCCAAATAACAATTGGAACTGGTTTGTATAGCCTTAGCGTTGTTGTTCACATCCCTTCTAGAAGAAGACCCTTGTCTCCTCAGACCCATGAGCACATGTGCAGGTCACCTTATGTCTAGCATCTAATCAAATGGCCTCGCTAGTTGTTATTGTCAAATAACTCAGTAACGCTTATCGGTCTAGAGTCCTGTCAGTAAAATGTCCTATTAGTCTGAATGGCATCCACTATTAGATCTGTGATGGAATTACAGTCTAATATACAATAGATCATATAGTTATAAGCAGTCTAATATATAACAGATCATATAAGTGATAAGTCCTAAGCTATAAGCTACAAGCTTATTCTAATGTTATAATATAAGAACAGTACCTTGTTGGGCCCTCTCTGTCCTAAGTCACATGCTTGTCATCATGACCCAGCTACTCCCCTCCTTAAAGAAATTCCCCTTAAGATACCTATACAATAACAACCTTTCTGCACTCCTGGTTTGACCCTGAACCTTCTCCCTGTCTGCCTTCAGACAACAGAACAGGGCCCGTATTTATCAAGCTTCTCAAAGTGCCATTTTAGTCTTAAGTGCTGAGAATTGACCGAATTTACTCATACTCTCAAACTTAAGTGTAAAAGCAAGTTATCAAATTTCTCAAAGCTAAGAATCACTCTTACTCTCGACAGATCGAGAGGTCTCTTAAGTGGTTAAGAGTTGCCAGTAGGGGCTTGAAATGGCGTAGAAAGAGACGTGCGCAAATCTTTTAGGAGAGGAAAATCGCAATGCTGATGTTTTGGCCCATCACAACCATCAATAAGCCGATTTGTAATAGAAACAATTATTGCACTTACAGCTCAACACATTGTCACGCGTTTCACTG
>JACXGM010024773.1:0-15586 GCA_016801145.1 Umbra pygmaea | reverse complement strand
GGTGTGTGGGTGTGTGTGTGTGTGTGTGGGTGTGTGTGTGTGTGTGTGTGTGTGTGTGTGTGTGTGTGTGTGTGTGTGTGTGTGTGTATGGGTGTGTGTGTGTATGTTTGTGTCTTTTGCCACAAGTCTTTCATTCGCTTATTAGATACATACAATATATTAGCTACTGGTTATAGTATCTACACTTTGCTAGTGATGTATTTAGCTACATTTAGCTAGTTATAAAGGAACTTTTGCAGTACAGTAGGTAACCAGAGCTCTTGTATTGATTGAGCTATACTGGCTAATTAACTACTGACTGACTGTAGAGCTAGATAGATAGCTATAGACCAGTGTGGGCTGCTGGTCTTTCAAAGAGGCGAAGGTCATTTTTGGCCTACATCATAAAATTTTTCCATTTAATTAGACGTAAATTCTACCCTATGTTCCTTTTCAAGAAAATGCTCTGTGACCCTGTCGTACCAATTGGGAGCATCTTGAATTTAATCTCTGATCTTATCAGAAATGGTGGCTGCAAGAGCAGAGATCAAGTAATTTTGAATAGTATTTGACATACCAGAAAAGACAATTGAGGACTCGAATTGTGTGGACAGGACAGTCATATGTAGCTAATGTTTCTGTGAACTCCCTGTATTTTCCCTTGTTGGATGATTCACTACTCTCATCATGTCCCCTAAATGACAGCTCCTGCCGGCCAAGCAAGGATGTCACATCAATAAGGCGGTTTAAGAAGGCCCTGTTTTGTTTGACTGTTTCATTATGTTTTGCAACTTGAATGCGAGCACCTTCATTGATTGCATGCTCAACCCTGATCCTGCCCATACTACTTAATATTGCACATGCACTCACATATTCATTGCTCTTTTCATACATTTTATCTGCCCTGTCAAAGTTAAATAGATCTCCAAACCCCACCTTTGACCAAACAACACATCCATGAGATGGTTTCATCAAGAGCCTTTGCCAGCCGTACATTTTCTTTGTCATAGCACTTAGAGTCAGCGCAAGCTATCTTTGTCATACCAGGAGAGCTGAAAAGACCTGTTACATTGCCCTATCTTTTGCACTAAATTTAACTTAGGTGTTGATCTGCCCTGCTATTAAATTCTAAGTTTCTCATAAGGAAGACTTTCAAATGGCTTCACCAAAATCAGGTCAACAATATTAGCATTGTCTGCCATTGTATGCAGTTTGCTAGCTGGCTAGTTGGCCCTAGGACACTAGCCTAGCCTACTGTATGAATGAATGAATGAATGAATGAATGAATGAATGAATGAATGAATGAATGAATGAATGAATGAATGAATGAATGAATGAACGAACGAACGAACGAACGAACGAACGAACGATCTAACAAAACAATATTAAACTCAAAGGAGAAAATGTGGGAATTAGGTTAAACTGAAACAAGGAATGTGGTGTATAATTGTATGAAATGTATGATGAAAAATGGCTAGCATTTTCGCCCAGAAAATACCAAGAAATAGGTTGCAGTAGTTTGTCTTTTGACTACACTTGCAAAATCTGTGATGGGACGGAGCTTGAATAGCTTCAATGACTTTTTATAGTACAAAATTGCTGTCAATCAAAAGGAGATGTAGTCTTTCGACAGAACCTCCAATCATCACGCAGAAGCTTGAAGTCCAGGCCAGCCCACTCCTCCATTCACCCCCAGAGACACTGAGCGTCCGTGGGCAGGACATAATCACAGCATTCATCCAATGACCATCTAGTTTCGAGGCACTAAAAAAACTGATCAAAGCAGCCCTATTGAAGTCCATGGATTCCAGGCTTCAACAGGGAAATGCACTGTGACTCTACGGGAATGTATGATGAATGTGTTCTAATGCATTTTTTGTCAATAAAATGTTAACATAATAGTACATATTTGACCATAACATTTTTACATTTTAGGGGAAGCCGAGCTTCCCTTGCAGGCCACAAGTCATCGCACCTGCTGTAGACATCTGACTGAAATATCACCAACCATTATTTACCATTTTGAACACACATTATCCAAGAGTCTGTTTCGGATGAGTCTTTCTTTTTCTAGAACAGAAGCAGGAGATAGCTAATAGTAGTTAATAGGGCTGGGAATTGCAATGGACCTCACAATACGATTTTATCATAATACTTTTGTGCCAATACGATATGTAGTGCGATTCTTACGATTCTCGCGATTCTGAATGTATAGAAATCAAAAGGGAGGAGTCCCAGGATATTCTGTTTGCCTGGAACATACATCTGGGATCAGCCAGATCATCAAAGAAGCCAAGAGTAATAAAAGCACACTTGCTGTTGTCTGGCTAGATCTCGCCAAAGCCTACCCGAGTGTACCTCATCAGCTGATCTAAAGGGCTTTGGAGCACTACCAAGTACCAGCAGAGGTGGTTAAACTGGTGATGTCACAAAACCCAGTGTGCAAAACAAAAAAACACTGGGTTTTGTGCGTTTCGCACCATTCCATTCACTCCGGTCCCGAGCGTAATACGAGCCTGTCCTCCCCAATTAAGATCCACCGACTGCGGCTGCAGTCAGCACACTGCTCCTGTCAATGGATGGGAAAGTCCAGCACGTTAGCAAGTCAATCAGGTGCGGCAGGAAGTGGAAGCCCCAAGAAGTGGTGTTGGAAGATGAAGCACACTGGAAACATCAGGAGATTGTCAGAGAGGGCTGCCGAGGCAGCCTGGTGCTTAGACATTACAACACAAAGAGGTGGAGCAAGGCTAACACCAAAGGCAAAAGAGCGCTTGTGGTACAGAAGGTCAAAGGGTCAGAGAGGCAGAAGAAGAACACCGCCATGTAAAAGTGGTAGGCTAGCCCCTCAGGGGCAGTGGATGCAGTAGGACCAGGCATTCGAGCAGTCACTGTCCTGGATGGAACTCTGGGAAACTGACCAAGCAAGCTGACCTTCTTACTATGTGCTGTGGCTGACCTCTTGCCAACCCCAAATAATTTAAAGATCTGGGGCAAGGAAGAAGATCCATCATGCAAACACTGTGGAGCAGTGCTATGTATACTGAATCATATCTTGACGGCATGCCCCAAAGCACTGGGAGATACAGGTGGAAACACGACAAGGTCCTGACAGAAGTCGCTAAAGGTGTGGATCTGCAGAGGGTCAAAGCAAACAACAACCTGGCACCACCGTCTCCAAAAGTCATAATCTTTCAGTGCAAAGGCAAACATACTCCTATGGTTAAGGCAACAACCAAGCACCCGCCATTCATTCTACAGCGTGCTTTTGACTGTGAGATGCAAGGGGACCTGGGAAGTAGGTTTGTCTCCTTGCAGGACATAATAGCGACCTCACTCCAATCTGGACCTGGTCCTGATTTCCAGGAGCACCAAGACCATCTTAGTAGCTGAACTTACGCTGCCATGGGAGGACAGGTTAGCTACCTCTCATCAACTTAAGAAGGCTAAGTACCAGGATTTGATCGATGAGGCTCTTAACAAAGGATGGCACGCAACCATGTATCCCATTGAAGTCGGCTGTTGTGGTTTCCCAGCAACATCAGTGCGCTTTTTCCTAAATAAGGTTGGCCTGGATCCAAAACATCTGAAGAAAACCACCAGGGAGATAGCCTTGGCAGCCGTGACTAGCTCCAAATGGTTGTGGCTCAACAGAGCCCACAGTTGGAACCCCTTTGCGGGCAAAGGCTAACTGCTCTTTGCTGCCCCACTCAGGCAAAGCATACAGGTTAAGGGGCAAAATGCTAGTGAACCAAAGACTCCTACTGGCGATGCAGAGGTGTCCTCAACAATGTGGATGCTCCGCCCACCTGATCACCGTGGAATACCACCACAAAACACCACATGTTCTAATGCATCTTTGATGTTTATCTCATTGGTAAACAATAAGTAACTAAAGGAAAATGTGAGTAAACACTATTTCACCACTAAAACAGGCACTTTTACCTTTGTTTACATTTACCTTTGTTTACTCTACACCGTTGGGTGCAATTTTGGTTCATTTGTGACCTATTGAAATTTGGGGTCGCCATCCCATTTTAAACGGTAGCGAATGCGACCATTCTGGTCGAGGTTCCGAGCCCTATCCAGCATGAGGCAGCACAAATTTGCATTGCGCTGCCCAGTATTTGGGATAGATAAGTCGGATTATCCACCTTGCCATGTTGCTCTCCAGCAACTCCTTTTATGCAGATCAAGCGCCTGTAAAATCAATCATGGAAGTATAGTTGGAGAACGTAAATATCCTGAGTATGATCTGACTAAAGGCGCCCGTGTTGGATGAGCATTGCAAAAAAAAATGCGGCATGGAGACATGCGGTTGGATGAATCATGTGTGCGCCCCTCCCACATCTGTCCAAGGAGTTGTGGAGCTACTGACAAGGCAGGGTAAGTGGGATTTGGCCAAGACCAATTGGAAGGGGAGAGAAAAATGGGAGAACCCCCCCAAACAAAATATAATGTATATGTATTATTTAACCTCTATCACCAACATTGCATGTTTATTGACTTTATTGACTCTGAGCTGACCTCAATTAGCACATTTTACACATGGTAAACAAATCATTTTTAGAGTACTTTGAGTATTTTGTGTATCGTCTGTGAAACTCCTATGCATTGTTTTGCTTTATTTTGGCCAAGTAACCATAGCAAACCAGAATCAGTTCTCAACCAACTGAACTGGTGACATAAAAAATTATGTTTACTGTGAAAAAGACATTATTGGTAAACCAATTTTCAAATGTTGTAACACATTTCCTGGGCCTGCTTCTGAGGAATTCATTTACCATTGCAATCTGGGCAGATCTCCTCACACTGAAAACTTTGCAGTTTGAAAAACAACATATTTTTATGATTTTTAAGTTGGTGCTTCTATTTGTCCTGAACTTGCTTGACTACACTTACTCAAGAAGATATGGTAAGTTACCTAAAACAAAGGAATTTTACAAAAAGTCTCTTCACCATGGAATTAATATGGAAAATATATTTTTGGGTCCAAAACAGTGAAACGATTCTTTAAGAAGATTAAGTGACTGACTGTGAGAACTGGTGCTCTGAATCCTAGTGGCATAGGTGACTCCCAGAGGTGGCATATCGACCTATGTATCTCCATCACAAGAGTAACGGTAACAATATCACAGATTTCAAAACAATTCATATCTACCACCTTTATCTCTGAAGAAGCTCTTTTCCATAATGTTCTGCACTGTGGGTTGAGGAACAGGCGCCTATAATATGGTCCCTCTGACTCATATCCATATTTGGATGTTTGTGACACAATGACACCACGTAGGTCAAATGTCTATGAATATTCTAGTGCATTTTGCATTTTCCAGTTGTTGCTGTTGTATTCAAACATTAAACTTGCGAGAGAGGTAGGTGGTTCTGCCAAGGACATGTTCACCTTCAGCGCAAGATGTTGCCCATTCTGAGACTGGCTGCAATGCCGTGTACAGTATATTCCCACGCTGTGGGCCAGTGAAGTGGTGGCACCTAAGGTCATCAGTCACTGTTCCACCAGATCATCCACCACAAAATGGCTGGTCTTGTCAGCCCAGAGCACAATGTGTCATTTTGATCAAATGTTCAACAGGAGATGGTGTATCATAAGAGGTTAGTTAGGATCTCTGATTAGTAGGATACAAATGTTTGTGGTGTACTTTGAGAGATCACTACGAGCATACAATACGGAAAGAAATAGAGTAGATTTGCTATTCAACATTTAAAATAGAATGCTTAAACTAGTAATTTCTGTTTAAATTGAAAGATTTCAGGTGTGCAACAAAACAATATATAAACCCTAACAAAATCACCATAATTAAAATGTCCTGTTGGTGCAGGAATATTTTGTGCCATGCGACACTGGTCAACTTGTGATTTTAGTAGAATTCTGTAAACCTACTCAATATATACAGTATTATATCTCTTCAAATGCCCATGTACTGTAGTTGCATCTACAGTAGTCTTTCTGGCTGTCATTTCTTTGAGGGTCTCTGATGTTGAGACTGGCTGGCTAAAATACCGTCCATCAGGCCAGGAGTGGCAGACTGGGCAGCCAAAGGTAATGCTGACGCCAGACCCTGCCACATATCCCTCAAGATAGGAGAAACCGCTCCACTGTAGATGGCCATCTGACGTCATGCCCTTTAGCATCTCCCTACTGCGCCGGAGGAAATAATGTCTCCAGCTATAATGAAATGGTACTGTCTGGGCTGCCTGCCCACTGCACCACTGCTGCTTGCCCCATCATTATGTGGACACAAACGAGGCAATAGAGAGAAATTGAGTCTTGGGGCTAAAATATGCTATGATGCCAAGACAGGCGGATCACCTTAGTAAGCATCAGCAGTTAACCTACAGGGAAGAGATTAGGAAGGGGTGGGGCTGACAGGTTGGTTGAGGAGCTGAGGAGAGTGATGTCATCACATCCTTCTCAAAACAGCACACATTATTTGCATCTGTCTCTCCTTAAACCTATGTGCTGAGGTTATGTATGTGTGGAGGCTAACGCAGATAAAAAATACTAATTTCATAGTTGTCATGTTGAAGCACTGCATCATGGGTCTGACCTTTAGCCTGTTCTATGTGAACGGGGGCAGCAGAGAGCAGGGAAATGAGGCAGAGTTTAAAAAAACGCTAACGTTTGTGACAGTGACAGGCATGACGACACCCATGGGAGAAAGGCTGTTCAGTGAAACGAATAGTCATCCAGACCATATCCATCCTCATAAACAGACATAAGTCTTCCTTATGCATGACGGACACTCACACGCACATATACAGATGACACTCACATGGCTATAACGTCTATAATACTTAGCTATAATATCTGTGACTGGGAAGGAAACACTTCTGAATAACACCTTATCCTATATTGTTGTACATCACCATGACAGCAGATGCTTTGAATGATGAAACCTGTCAAAATCCAGACATTGGTCTCTCTCTCTCTCCTCCCTTCACTGTCTCTCGGTAATGAGGCTCATCTTTTCCAGAACTGACAGAGCCATGAGGTGGATTTACCCGCCACAACAAAGAGGGTGTGTAATGGTCCAAATGGATGTCTTCCCCTCTTCAAGGTCTGTGCCTCTTCCCCAGTATGCTGCCAATCACTATGGACACCCCACCACACCTAGCCTGGTTGCCTGGCCGCCTCCCTGGCTGGAACATCATCTCAGTTCACTTGACTGACTGGCGTTTGGAGGGTTTTAGGGGACCCATACTTAACCAGGCTACTTCATCAAAAATGTATGTGTAAGAAGTTTTTAATATAAACATGTCTCATTAATATAGATGAGTACAGGCTTATGGAGCTTAACCTAGAATGTGATTATAGAAATCTGATCTCTACTGAGATATTAAATGTAGTATTTCTGGTGTGTTATAAGTTTTAAATGCATAACACAGCTTTTATAACAATGCTGTCAAAATACGGATGAGATTTGGACTAAGGATTTGTAGCTTAAACAACCAATAAAGCGTCATCACAAGGTAATGGCACATTCATTCTGTTGTACTTTTACTGACCTAAGTGCATATGAAAAATAAAGCAAATGTCAAACATGTTACATCAGAATCTCACCTGCAGCCTCCGTCGACGAATTATTCCAGAGTCATCCATGGCGTAATAAGACGCGGATTTCCCCAAAACAGCTTCCTGAACGTTTACTTGTTTCGGCTGTAAAACAAACACCTTCGCGGTGTCTGCTGTCCCGTAACAAGCAAATAACGGATGAGCGAGCGACGAAGTCCTCTACCATCCAAATCACACAGTGCGCGTGTAGGGTCACGTTGAGCGACCTACAGAAAACAGAAACACTGATGTATCATTGCATCCGATAAACAGGGTATCTGAGCTTTTACGTCACCAATATAAAGTATTTTAAATGTAATTAAATGTTAAGTCGATTGAACCGAATTGACCTTTAGCTTCCTATTGGTGACAGTATACCGTCTCCTCCGCTTCATCTGTTTTTTAGGAGCATCTATATGCAGCACCAACATTTATGGAGAATTAAATTGCAATATACTACATAAAGATGTGGTGACCTACTGTAACGTTGTTGTTAGGATACAAAATTCGCGTAAATGTTCACAAATAACATAATCTTAATTTACCCGTTGATAGCCTACTGTTTGAGTGTTTCTGCGAGACGTAACCTAGCTTCCTCGAACTCAGTCCCGTTGACATTGCTGTCGATTCTCTCAGGAATCCGTTTAGACTCCAAAGGCAACAGTTCGTGAAACAATAGAATCGTAGCCTACTGGCTAACTCTTACAATTCGAGACAATGTTATTCTCCATGATGCGTACCGCGGTTCATTCATTCTTCCACCATCACTTCCTTTGATAAGAGACGACAACAACGCGATATCCGTAACCGTTCAGTGCCTGGGATTCCCTCAAGCCCCTCCTCCACGCGCAACCCGCAACTGGGACAGTACAGAAGAGACCATCTCAGTTTTAACGCCAGAGTTAATCTTTAAAATAATAAATGAATATCGGGTGAAATACTACATTTTCTTACAACGATCTGCCTTTCATGCATGCTGGTACTTCAGAACCATGGACAGCGCTACTGTACAAAACCAGTGCCTTGGTTTTAGATTTCCTACAAGCCATTGACACTTTAATCTTAATTTTACTATTACTGCAATACAAAATCTTATATATTGTATACTAGCACCGCCCAGTTAAATATTTACGTGTACAGTACAGTCCATAATTACTTGAACAGTGACAAAATATAAACAGTGTTGATTGTTTTTGGCTCTGTTTTCCAGCAAATTGGATTTGAAATTAAACAATGACTAAGAGGCTGGATTGCAGACAGTCAGACTATTCATTTCAGGGTATGTAGGACTACATCTATAAACTGGAAAGCATGAATGAATGACCATTTTATACATAATGTAGTCCCCTATCAGTTTTAAAGGCCCAAAAGTAATTGGAAAAATCAACTTAGCTTACAGTTGGCGTATTTCGTACATGGCTGCAAATCCATTGCATTTGATTACTGCCTGAAGTCTGCGAACAGTTAGTATTGTTTCCAGACACTTTGGCCCAATTCGCAGAGAGTCCGGTGGACTGTAACTTTAAATGTGGCCTCGGTCCACCGCCTGAAATCGGCAGCGTAAGTTTCTGTCTCAAGGCCAACGCCGAGAGGTAAGTTTTCCAGGCTTGTATGTGATCTGCACAATAGATCCTGGGGACGAGTTTAGCAAACCATAGACATGACCAGATGCTGGGTATCTTCCCTGGAGATGCGATGCCAGACCTGTACTGCAGCCATCATCAGACCTTTTGCATTTAGCCTTGTGTTCAGCAAGTGAAACACCTGCTCAATTGGATTCTGTTCAGAATATTGACACAATAACAACCTTTGGCCCTGAAAACGGTTTTGGAGTTGGCTTTGGCAGCTTATGTCATTGGCCTGCTGCACGATGAAGCACCATCAACTTTGGTTTTAACTGAGCCGACAAGACGATGAGGATTTCAGCAGGTATATCAGTCAAAGATTTATTTTATAAAGCACTTTGTGACGACGATCTTGATGAAAGACAGACTCATTCCTACTAAACAGGCCTTTGTGAAACCTAAGAGACTCACATCATGGAGGGGCCAATTTGAAGAATCATAACAGAAATTAGATCGTTATATGTTAAGTTGACCTACGCACTTTAACCTCTTTGTTATAATTTCATATTAAAATCAATATGCTGAAGCATTCACCCAAAACTACAAAACCTGTTACTCTCCAACTAATTACGGACCCCACTGTCTATACTATAATAAAGTATATTTATTTACAAACATACCTCACACATATACATATTGAACTGTTTTTTCCATAGTGTAACTTAGTTTCAGGCTAATGAGTAGTCCATGCAAATAGAATCCTGTAAATCGACTGACATTTTGATCCGTCATGGAACAGCTTTATCGTACACATGTCCAGGAGTTAAACCTCCATCCAGATGACCCAACATTCCTGGGACAAATGTAATATCTTATGTCCTCAGATTTGATCTAACAGTCATCCTAAGTGCAGCAAATTGGGGTTAAATCCTAAATGGTCAGCATCCACTTGGTAGATTACACATAAAAGATTATAGGCGCAGTACGTTTCAAAGAGTTGAGAGCTTTTTTAATAAGTGACAGTTGTGGTTTGTTGTTGTCAACATTTGTGAACAAACAAAAAATGCATGACATGATTGATAAAGAACAGACAAAATAATGGTCAGTGTTTGCACTTCATTTGTCATTGGTCAAATCCACAGATCCAATTGGAGGACTTCTGCTCCTATTAATTTGCATGCCAAGATGATTGACAAATGGGTTGCCTTTTAACAGAGAGCGGTTGCATAATGTTTTTGCCTTGAGGATGAGGACTTTCACACATTTCTATGTAACATATGGTTGGTCCGGGTGCATGGGTCACCCACACAGTGATTACATCACTCTCAACCACAACACAGCCACACACACACAAATAAACACACACACACAATTCAGCTAGACAAACAAGTAGTCTGTAAGCAAATGGAAAGTCTTGAAATTGTTTAACTGCTTATAATGCACAAACCATGGAGAAGAGCTACAGCTAGCAGGCTCTGATTCATTAAATAAACCCATCAAGGTTGGCACACTTTCCTGATGCTGATTGCTGCTTTTTATTCTCAATTTCTATCCAGCCAAAATCGACCTCACAGACAGAAACACTCACAACACAATGTGCCAGCCACAATGAGCCAGCCATTAGATTCCCTTATTCAACCTCTGTTGCATTTCCTATGTTCCACTAAGTGGAAACCTCAGGCCTCTTGACCTTTAGCCCATCTGCAGAGTGCAGACAGTGGTTGTTATGTCTGACAGACCTGCTTTATTGCTTGTATGGATAATGACTGGTAGACACATAATGGATTTATTCCTTTGAATTCATATCATTGTTCTGTCCAAATGTTAGCGCATAACTAAACCACGTATGGTAAGTAGAGGAGCAGTACAGTTTTCAGGGGTAAATAAACAACTAGAGGTAAAGTGTACAGGTGGAGTTTTGGACGTAATTTGTTTAATGTTTAAAAGTTTACTATTTGCGCATCATCTTAAATAAGTATTCATACAGTTCACACTCCTGAAGGAACCCTTAATAAAATAAAAATGTTCTTCCTTCAGGAACCCTTTATGACATACACATTATCTTCCTTTAAGAACCCTTTATGAAATACACATTCTCTTCCTTCAGGGACTCTGTATAAATTACACATTTTCTTTCAATGGAACCCTTTGTAAAATATCCCTTCTCTAGTGTCTAGAATTGTATTTCAATGGAGTAGCAAAATGGCATTGATGAGTATCGACTGAATGAAATCAGAGGTTTCTACTGAAGCACATTTTTGGAAAGGCATACAGAATGTAGATTATGAAAGGATTTTCCTGACTCCATGCATCACAATCCAGGAAGCCGATTAAAAACCACATGCTGGTTGGTGGTTGATTAGGGGGACGAGAGAGCATGTCAGCAGGAAGTGATGTAACAAACAGAAACATTCTAAGACACCTATCTAGACACTAATAATGCATGCACTCACTCATCTGTACGCACAAACTGGCACACAAAATCACACATACGCACATAGATAGAGATGCACAGATCAAAAATGAGAGATGCATTCTGGTTCAGAGCCCATTTCACTCCAAATCAGTCCAAAAGTTAACCAAACATTCCCAAATACGGTAGTAAAGCTGTCATTCAGTGCCGCACAGTACTTTCTTCATGGTGCTCTAAAATCCTGAGTATAGAAAGACAGTTTAATGATGTGCAATTTCCTTTAATGCAAAGAGAATTCCATTTAAGCCCCAGTCAAACAAATACTATTGTTGTTAACAATAAGATATATTTTATTCAGCAATTCAAATGTATTTTCATATTTCTATGGACTAGAAGAAGAAGAAAATATAAACGACGGCAGAACTGGCAGCAGCATTGACATTAATGTCAACAGTGGTTAAGATGATCCTAACTGTGTTGTTGTGAACCATTAACTGTGTATCTGCACAGATACAGTATCTGCTCTCACGTGTGTGCTAGAAAAAATGATAGATATATGTAATATCTGCTTTGATTCCTACAATGTCAATCATAAGGTTACCCCCTTTCACTTACACCACTAGTAAAGAAGTGGGTCAAAACTACAGCACTACACACACACACACACACACACACACACACACACACACACACACACACACACACACACACACACACACCCACCCACCCTATCCTTAACCTCACCTTAACCTTAACCTCTATAACCTAATATTTATGCTTAAACCTAACCATCCCCTAATGTCTAAACCTAACACTAAACCTAATTGTAACCTTGGCCCTAAACATAACCACTAAGCCAGAAATTGGCTTTTTTCTCATATTGTCCTAATATGGACATTTTTGTCAAGTATTATCTGTGTGTAGACTTCTGTCCTAATACGATCTGTTAACCAAAACACACAGACACACACACACACACAGACACACAGACACACACACTCAGCATCTGGATGCAGAGACGCTCCCCTGAGAATCATCATTAAGATGAAACAGACATGGCTCTGGGCTTTAGAGAACACATTGAGACAAAGAGGCTTTTCCAATGCTACGGCAACTGTAGGATTGTTCTAGTGCTATGGCAACAGTAGGCGTGTTCTAATGCTACAGCAGCAGCAGGCTTGTTCTACAACATTTAGTAATGTAAAGCGCTCAAGGACACAACAACATTTGACAGAGTTGGAAATTGAACCAGCAACCTTACGACTACAAGTCTTACTCCCTAACAACTGAGTAATTTGCACCCTGCTGCTATGGCAACATGTTTCTGTTTACCACTTCGGAATGTCAAAATGTACAGTAGATGCTTTGCACACCATATGCAGACTATCAATTACATCTATATATTCTATATATACACTTATATTACACTGCAAAAACGTCAGTGTTAAATTAACACTCTCAGTGTTTATATAGGTCCAGTGGACTTATATACACACTGAATAGTGTTAATTCAACACTTAGGGTGTTGATTTAACACCAAAGGTTTTACTGTGTACTATAACCTGAACCTTAAACTGTTATTAAACTGTTAAACCTTATACTGCTAACAAACCAATAGGCAGAAGTTTTCCCCTTAAGACACAGCCCCTTCTCATTTGCATAATGAGGCAGAAATGCATACAGAAATGTAAATATGACAGGTAGAAATAAATAGCGTTGAAGAAATAAATAGGGTAAAAAAATACAAAGGAAGAATAAAACAGACAAAAATATTATAATATACACATAAATACATACATTTAAAAAATAGGTCATAAATAAATAAAGTTGAAAATTTAAACAGACAATAAATAAATAAGGTAATTATTACAAAGGTGAATAAATAAAGAAGCTAATTAAAAGAGATATATAAATTAATTAATTTAATTAATGTCTCATTGTCTAATTTAATTACTGCCTAGATTTATTTATTTAATGTATTTATTGTGCAATTAATTGTATGCTTATTTATTTTTTGAGCATATATTTATTTCTTATTTTGTCAGACTTGGTCCTCCATATATCCTATCTAAATCTTTAACCCTTTAAAATACTAACCATATCCTTATGAAGCATTTAATTTTTTGTAGTTTGTTGATAATCTGAATATTTGTAGATCATCAACAGATTGACTATCCAACCGAATCCTAGAATGAGTTGTTCTACATTATATTTTATTAACATGTTATTTAGCTTTTCCAGAGCATTTTCACAAAATTATTTATTGCATACATTTAGTACCTATAGTATGTTACATTATCATTGTTATTTTGTTACAAGGGGGAGCAAGAAAGATGCATGAGCCAAAAGGGAGTGCCCCCTGGCTTTAAATCCAACACCATGTTAGGCAGCACCTGGTCTCACATCCACAGATCAACCTCGTCGAACCATGCTTAGCTTATTGTTTATGGCTAATGTGTAGTATACAGTACCGCAGAGCCTTTAGTTTAGTAGTAATTGTTATATTATATTTTGGAATGGTTAACTATCGTTTCGTTGATCAGGAGGGTTTAGATTGATAAGACCAGATTCAGTGTATTATATCATTAGTGAGCATCTGCCACCATGTGGTGACATTCGACAGTGCAACAAGGTTGTCTAGAGACTAGAATATTTATCCAGTGTCTTTGTTCAACTCTCTCTCACACTCTTCAAATATGTCCTTTGATCTCTCATTTGATCTCAATTTTGATCTCTCCGTTGATCTATTATTTGATATCTCCTTTGATCTATCCTTTGATCTCTCATTTGATATCTCCTTTGATCTCTCAATTGATCTCTCATTTGATCTCTCCTTTGATCTCTCATTTGATCTCTCATTTGATCTCTCATTTGATCTCTCCTTTGATCTCTCCTTTGATCTCTCCTTTGATCTCTCCTTTGATCTCTCCTTTGATCTCTCATTTGATCTCTCCTTTGACCTCTCATTTGATATCTCCTTTGACCTCTCATTTAACCTCTCCTTTATTCTCTCATTTGATCTCTCCTTTGATCTCTCTTTTGACCTCTCCTTTGACCTCTCCTTTGATCTCTCATTTGATCTCTCCATTGATCTCTCCATTGATCTCTCCTTTGACATCTCCTTTGACCTCTCCTTTGACCTCTCCTTTGATCTCATTTGACCTCTAAACATTCTGCTACATCAGTCCTCTACTGACTGGTAATGCTAAGCATACAGTATATGTTACAGACACTGGTAATAGAGCTTCATGTACATTCATGCCATGTTCCTGACTGAACACAGGGATTTCATTTTGGAATTTTCCATAGTCAACTTGAGGCATTGAAAATATAAATTTTCCTGGTTGTAAATTCTTCTTTACATATAATTCATTTGTATGTTCAGTCATACAGAAGGCATTACTCTATAGACAAAAGATTAAACCATAACAAAGACTGACATCTGATATTCTTAGAGAAAAGCTCTAAATGCCAGTAAGATCGATTAAGCTTTAATAATGGCAATCCTTGTGCTCGACCATCCTGGACAAATCCTCTTAGGAGTGTTGCTGTGGAGTACAGAAACATTGTAGCCATTGTTGCCAACAGGCTTTGCAGATACTGAGTGTGGATCTGAATGCACATAACACACAAAATGAGTCCTCACATTAACACAAGACTGAGGTTGACTGAACCACTGTGTGTTAATGTGAGGACTATGAACCACTGTGTGTTCATGTGAGGACTATGAACCACTGTGTGTTTATGTGAGAACTATGAACCACTGTGTGTTAATGTGAGGACTATGAACCACTGTGTGTTAATGTGAGGACTATGAACCAGTGAGTGTTAATGTGAGAACTATGAACCACTGTGTGTTAATGTGAGGACTATGAACCAGTGAGTGTTAATGTGAGAACTATGAACCACTGTGTGTTAATGTGAGGACTATGAACCACTCTGTGTTAATGTGAGGACTATGAATCACTGTGTATTAATGTGAGGACTATGAACCACTGTGTGCTAATGTGAGGACTATGAACCACTGTGTGTTAATGTGAGGACTATGAACCACTGTGTGTT
>JACXGM010024772.1:0-15619 GCA_016801145.1 Umbra pygmaea | reverse complement strand
CCATATAGTCATTATGAAAGTGTTTACTAAAGTAATAAATCCAAGTGAGAAGTGGCTCAATTTCTCATAGACTTCTACAGAATCCAAGCTCTTTTGCAACCTGACACATCGCCCCCAGCGGAATTCAGATAGAATGCAGGTTTAAGGCACTTCCTCATTTGCCTCAATTTGTGAAACCGGATGCTCACCCTGTGGTTCATACACAAAGCGCTACAAATGTTTCAGGTAATGTCCGGTAACGATTATAGTCATTTTCACATAACAAAATGGATTTTACCTGGAAAACTATGCTATATGTCATTATTGCGACTCTTTGATGACGAAAAAGCAAGATTTTTGCTTGTTCTCAATGTATTATTACCTCACTGTTTTGCTATGGCTAAGTAGCTGCTAGCAATCTAATGGCTTTGTCTACAACTTTAACTCACATTATTGTGTGCCATGTTATTGTTGACAAAGCTATTATAAAACAGAGACATTAGCTACAATTGTGGGATTATGTCCTTTCTACGCATATGAGACATGTATATATAACCTAAAAATTGCAATTGTGGAATGTGATTCTAGTCCACCTTAATTTTCTTTGAAGCGCAATAATAAACGGCTGAGTGTACAAGCCACATACTTCACATTATTACGTGCCATGTTACTGTTGTCAGAGTTATTGTAAAATGGAGATATCAGCTGTATTTGTGGGTATGTAAGCTTTCTATACATATGAGATTTGTGTATATATAAACTAAATATTAGTTAGTTTATATTGTAACAAATATATTTTGTAGAATAACTGGCAGCGCAAGCGCATTTCCTAACACACTTGCTAAATGCAGGCGTTGTGGCATTTTGAAAGCGTTGGCTATTGAAAAGCCGTAAAACTATGCCGGGACCAAAGCGGTTTCGACCCACCACCCTCCCTGTCTAAAAGTGGTATCAAACAACTGTTTGCATAGAGAAGTATTTCAGTTTAACAGGGGACTGAGTAGGATTTTGCTGGTGAGAACGGTACTTTTGCTTTCAGAGACCTTGTTTATTAAGCTCTAAAAACTGTATTATAAATATATGAATAAAGCGATTCATATGATATAATATTTCCCTATGCTATGAAGTGTTTTGTAGTGTTTTCTGTTGTCAATGAGACAATTTCTTGGTGTGAATTCTTCCTGATTTTTCTCCCTTCCCAATTCCACCTAACCCAGCATTGTTGGCAGATCTGCAACTCATTGGACAGATCTATGGGACGACGAGGGGCATGCATGTGGTTCATCCAACCACATGTCACCCGAGTCACCAATTTATTTTTCTCACTGTTCACTCAACATGGAAGACTTTAGTCGGATCATGCACGGGAGGATTACATTCACCCTTTACACTTCTGCGATTCACTTTACAGACGCCCGATCTGAACAGAAGGAGTCACTGGAGAGTGACATGGCATGATAGATAATCAGACTTTTCTAATCCAAATCCCGAGCAGCGCTATGCCAATCTGTGCTGCCTCATGCAGGATGTCCGGGGAAAGGCAGAGAACCCATAGTCAGGCTTGAACCATTGACCATCATAACATAGACCTTCCTGCAATACAGCGACTTAGCCCACAGACCCCTGGGAAAACCATTTCATTCCAGCACACAATAATATTAAAAATAATAGTGAAACAGCGATCTTTAAAAAAAATACGATCCATCCATCCATTTTCATCCACTTATCTGGGATCGGGTCGCGGGGGGCAGCAGCTCCAGCAGGGGAACCCAAATGTCCCTTTCACGAGCAACATTAACCAGCTCTGACTGGGGGATCCCGAGGCGTTTCCAGGCCAGGTTGGAGATATAATCTCGCCACCTAGTCCTGGGTCTTCCCCGAGGCCTCCTCCCAGCTGGACGTGCCTGCAACACCTCCCTAGGGAGGCCCCCGGGGGGCATCCTTACCAGATGCCCAAACCACCTTAACTGGCTCCTTTCGACGCAAAGGAGCAGCGGCTCTACTCTGAGATCCTCACGGATGACTGAGCTTCTCACCCTATCTCTAATGGAGATGCCCACCACCCTCCTGAGGAAACCCATTTCGGCCGCTTGTACCCTGGATCTCGTTCTTTCGGTCATGACCCAGCCTTCATGACCATTGGTGAGGGTAGGAACAAAAACTGCCCGGTAGATTGAGAGCTTTGCCTTCAATCTACCGGTATTAAAAAAATAAGATGTAATGCATAATTCATTATTTCTGATGAATATAATGAGTTATACTTATATAGTTATATAATTTGGTAATCTACAATTACATTTGTTTAATGTTATGCCTATGAATAAAAATAATAATATTATTGTATAGTAACACTAATAATAACATTGTATCGTACCCATGTCTTATGCTAGAAACATGGGTTTGAAAACACCTGAGCTATTTAGGTTGTGTGAAAGAGTGTTGGTTGTAGGATTAGGATAGAAAGTAGCCCCATTGTTACAGCTTTACAAATAGTACATTTAACTTCAGAGAAATATGCTATGTTAACGAAGTAAAATTCTAACACAGCTTTGGAAGAATTCATGCGCTCACCGATGCCACCTAGTGGCCACTAATTGTGCTGTTTAAAAAAAAGGTTTGCACAGAAATTTTATTAAATCGTTTGTGGTGTAATTCAGTGCATATTGCTCTTTAATGAACACTTTAGAATATTTTTTTATAATCATAGTAATGAGCTCTGCAGTCCTAGACATTGAGGTCCTGTGTTCACAGTCGAAGTATGCAGAGAACCCCAATGGACTGTCATGTATTATCTCTATAATCAACAAACTTTGAGTTGGTGCAACTTAATCTAACCTTCTTCATGTGCCGTCAGCAAGTTAAAATAATTTATTTGAAGGTAATACATATTCAGCTCTAATACTACTTTTCACTGCATTGCTTTTGGCAGTTTTCCAAAGGGTGCTGGAGTGAGTATAAAATATAGTTATGGACCAGAATATACCAACATTATATCAGTTGGAAAGTTTGTGCCACATTAATGAAGATGCAAGATAGGAAGAGTAGCAAAGAAGAAGATATAATTTATTTTGTCATTTGCCATTAAGACCATGAGATTAGATATCACTAAATTGCATGACCAGCTTGACTGTGTCATTCAGTGAGAAGCGATTTAAGTGCCTCAGGGATGCATCATTGAATAATGTGCCCTCACCGTCTTCATGCATTCAAATGTTTCATTTGTGGCAAAATAATTTAGAGATTTTGTCAGTGTAAGCTGTACAAATAATACAGTCAATTTTGGAGACAGGAAAATATGGATGATAGGCACTGCATAACCCACTAAACTATGCGTCCTCTGAAGAAATCTGCAGAAAATGGCAGTATTATTATATTAGTACAACATTGTTTATGTATTTGCCTAGAATGTAGGTTATAATTAAAACCAATTTTTTGCAAGCTTCTCTTCAAAACATGATGTCTCTTTCAAATATAATAATATCTATAAAAAAAACATGATGTCTGTTTGAATATAGTAATAGGCTCAACGTTGTGATCAGATCAAGTAACTAACTACATTTACAGAGTACAGAAGTCTAGCGCCACTATCTGTCTGTAATAGTCCATTATATGTTCACTTAATGTATCATGTTTTGACATGGTAAGATTGCCTCAAAATTAGATGAGACATCTGTATCTCTTCTCTCATTTGCTATTAAGACCATAACTATATTACCAATGACCGCAGAGGTTACAGTTAAAGGAGGTGACTAAAAGCCCCTGGGAGCACATTGAGAGCCATAAAAGAAGAGAGGAACACAAAATGTGGTCCAAACATCACGTAAACATCAAGACCAGAGTACTACACTGAAACTACCAGCCACTATCAGGTGTGGGATCCTTTACATTTTCTATCTGAGTCTTTTAGAGTTCATTAATTTAACATTACAGTAACATTGCTTTAGAACAATACAGAGAAGTGTAAGTCTTCTGATTGCAATCATATAGCATCATCTATGTTCATCTATGTTATCATGCTTATACAAAATGCTAAAATATTTCATCATTAGAATGAATGGCTAATACAAATGATATATTATTTTTTTAAAGTAATATATCATGAATCTATGTATTCACAGAAACAGTCAAAAGTATTTCCAAATCTGGCGTGTCAACAGCATAAATGTCCTGAACATAAACTTCAGAACATAGGTAAATTTAATCTAAAAAGTGTTTATAACTAATATTATTCTTTCTGAAGCAATTGCTAATATTGAACTCCTAAGTAAAAGTATCTTCCTTAACCTCCAGATGACTCTTGTCTTCAAGCCAATGTGACGGTTGTGACTGAATTCCTCCTTGTTTGGGGTGAAAGAGGACTCAATGAATTCTACCTAGAGCTGGGAATCTTCCTATTGGTGGTTTACCTGATGACCCTGATTGGAAACCTCATCATATTTACCCTAGTCGTAACAGACCCCAAGCTGCACACTGCCATGTACATTTTCCTCAGCAACCTGTCTATCATAGATATAGTGATTACAACCACTGTTCTCCCTAAGATGATATCAATGTGTTTGTGGAATGACACAACTATATCCTACTCAGCATGTTTCATCCAGATGTATGTGTATTTGTCATTTCAAACCATTGAAAGTTTCCTACTGTGTGTCATGGCATATGACCGTTATGTTGCCATCTGCAATCCTTTGCACTACAGTAGGATTATCACTAAGAGAGTGTGTGCTCTACTGGCTACAGCAGCATGGGTGTCAGGACTCTGTTTACCTGACTATGTAATAATTCTTACATCCCAAATGCCCTTTTGTAGCAACAAGATACATTTTTGGTTCTGTGATATTCCTCCTGTAATTTCACTGTCTTGCTTGAACACAGAAAACTTTGTTGATGCAGGTCTTGTAGGAACTTGTGTTGCTTTTCTTATTCCATTTACTCTTATTGTCTGGTCCTACTACAGAATTAGTGTAGCCGTTTGCAAGATTGCATCTTCAGAGGGGCGAATTAAAGCCTTTTCTACCTGCTTCTCACATTTAACTATCGTCCTCATCTTCTACCTCGCTCATTCCTTAATTTACATCAGTAGTAAAACTGAAAATCTTCCCTGTGATGTTCTTATCTTGATATCTATCTTTAACTGTTTCCTGACTCCTCTTATGAATCCTATAGTCTACAGTATCCGAAACAAAGATATAAAGGCAGCTCTGAGAAAGCTCTGTTCTAGGAAAGCTTAAGCCAAATAACAGAGACTACTTTCATTATGTGGGAATGAACACTGAATATGAATACAAAGATATCCAGGTGTTGTAAATATGGCAAAAGACTGCTTGGTGCCTGAGAGAATTAGTTAAACCTCTCTGTGGATGAGAGTGGAATAATAATAAACAAAAAAGATTCAATGTAATTAATATACTCCAACACTTTGTTAACTATGCCAATGTATTGCACAAGCACACATTTTTCTTTGTTTTTTTATATTTATCCTCACTAAGCTAATGTACGTTTATTTAATGTACAGTCCTCGTCAAATGTTCTGAGATTTGCGCAAGTATTGGTCTTCACAAAGTAGGCTGATTCAGTGTTCTTAGATCTTTTTGTCAGTAGTTACTATGGTATACTGAAGTATAATTACAATCATTACATTAGTTTTAAAGGCTTTCATTGACCATTACATTAAGTTTATGCAAAGAGTCAATATCTGCGGTGTTGGCACTTCTTTTTCAAGACCTCTGCAATTCACCCTGGCATGTTATGTGGTGGAGAAAATCATCTCCTCATCTCTTGCTCAGAAAAAAGAACAAAACAGCAGCTGTTATTTCAGTCCAAAATAGACTTCAGAAATAACTGAAGAAATCAAAGTTTGGCATTTGTTTTATAATGAACCTTATGGCTCTGCCTAAATGTTGATCACTTGGGCGGTTCTGATCAACCTTGTGACTTTGTCCACCCTTCTCTTTCACTGTTTCATCCCATGATGTAATTGGTCATCCCTTTATGTTAATTTATGTTAATGTGTGTACACGTGCTCTCGGATACCCTTATCAGAAACATCCCATGATGAAATAGGTTGCACAGAATTCCGTCAGTTCTATTGAGGCCAGAGTAGCATGCAAATAGCGTAGATTTAGCTAAAGTGGAGGTTGGGGATATTGGATAGGCGTAAAAATCAGCAACTTTCATGCAAGTTGAAATCCAGACAGACACTTTGTGTGTGTTTTGTTCTACATTGCTGC
Source organism: Umbra pygmaea (assembly GCA_016801145.1). Classification (NCBI taxonomy): domain Eukaryota; kingdom Metazoa; phylum Chordata; class Actinopteri; order Esociformes; family Umbridae; genus Umbra; species Umbra pygmaea. Next base: position 9,410 of record JACXGM010024772.1, on the reverse strand, counting down.
GTGATGCAGACAGGCAATTGTTTATTTTTTGTAATGTTAACCCTAACCTTAATCCTAACCTTAACCTCAGTAACCTCATGCCTAATCTTAACTTTGAACGTTGCAATATAATTTTAAACGGTATGGAATGTGTTGAATGTTCTCACATGAATTCGCTAAACGAAATTGGCAGGGGCAATGAAATATAGCCTAATAGCAAAATGTGCAGCTGAAACGTAAAAACACCCTAAATATGTTGGCATATAATGTATTTCATGTTTTCAAATTAGTTTCCTGACAACGTAATTTGGGAGAATTTCTGCGATGTGCGGTTGGTCAATTAACTTCTGGGCAACATCCTGACTGATGGCAGCCCATTCTTGCATGATCATTGCTTGGAGTTTGTCAGAATTTGTGGGTTTTTGTTTGTTCACCCGCCTCTTGAGGATCGACTGTAGTTGTCTCTCAATGTGAAGGCCGCAGACTTCGAAGGATGCAGCCTACATGGCCTTCTGAGGCTGCGACTGTAGCCATCATTGGATAACCGATTGAGCCACCAGGTGTTCCGAATTACAGCCTAGCAAACGGTGCGAGAGGAGAGCTGCCATTCTACATGACATTTGTGAAATGTCAAGTAACTACGGAGCCTGAATTGCTAACTTTCCTTTTTATTTTATTTATGTTACTGGAGGAATTATACACTTTGATAAACGTTCACATTCAGCCATTTATTTTGAAGTTTTTATCATAATACTGAACTTAGGACATCATCACTAGTGTTGGTAGCAGAATACAGCTCCAGGAAGAAGCAAAGCAAGAGGCAGGTCTTCTTAAATAAACAAGACGTCTGAGGCACTCAAGAGGAATATAAGTTTAAAAAGCCTTTATTTAACTTGGCTATTCATTAGAAAAATATACTTCTGCCAACATGTTTCGGGCTCTTTGGCCTTCCTCAGGGCAAATAAAAAAATGGTAGTCCATAGACTGCATACTATATATCTGCATGTGGTCACATGACCTAAAAGCACAGGTGCTCATCACAAATATCTCATGACAGAAAGCAATTATCTCAAATTATTCTAGATAAAACAAGTCACATTTTCACATCAGTGAAATTAATTCAAAATATCAATACATATAGCATAAGGTTGTTTTATATAAGACAAGTTACAAAAAAGATATTGCATTTAATTTCAAGCTCTAATCAATATGTGCAATCTCAAATGTCAAATATTTTTATCACTCTCCATATCAATATATAATTTTAAATAATTTTAAATATCAGTATATCTAGTAAGACATTGAAATGTATATATAATCAATTACAAAAAAGGAGAAAAATCCAATTCCAAGTTTAGGCCAGGATATTGATTAGCTTTTAAAGTATAGATCCAGAAAGATTCTCTTTGTAAAAGTTTTTTGAGTCTATCTCCTCCTCTTGGTGATATTTTAACATGTTCTATTCCTAAGATTTTTAAATTATCGCTACTTCCATGGTTCGCATCTTTATAATATATAGCCTTAGGATACTGGTGGTTGCTTGTTCTTATCGCATATTTATGTTCTGCTAATCTTTCTTTAATTTTACGCTTAGTTCTTCCAATATAAAAACAGCCACAAGGACATTCAAGTCTATAGACAACGAATGAGGTATTGCAATTAATAAAGGAGTGTATACTATATTTGCGATTTGATGTCACATCTGTAAAGACACAGCTCTTAACCATATTGCTACAGTGATTACAATTTCCACACTTATAGTTACCTCTTTTTGTGCTTAGCCAGGTTTTACTCTGTACAGGAGGCATATAGCTTTTCACGAGACTATCTTTTAGAATAGGAGCTCGTTTAAAGGTGATAGTAGGTACCTCCGGCAGTATCTCTCTCAAAATGGTATGACTTTTTATTATGTCCCAGTTCTTCTTGATTATTTGCTTTATCTTATTAGCTTGACTGCTATATTGTGTAACAAAATAAACTTGGTTTAACTCTTGTTGTCACCTCTGTTTTTTAACCAACAGTTGTTCTCTACTAATTTCTTTAACTCTATTATAAGCTGTATCCAGGGTCTTGTGTTTATAACCTCTTTTCTTAAACCTTTGAACCATGTCTTGAGCATTTTTTTCAAAGACGTTTTCAGAATCACATATTCATTTAATCCTTTGAAATTGACCAAACGGGATATTCTCTATTAACCAAGGTGGATGTTAGCTGTCTGCCCTCAGTATGGTATTCCAATCACTAGGTTTTCTAAATATGGACGTATGCAATTCTCCTTTGTCATGATATCTCCAAATCTAGGAAATTGATTTTTGTTAATGAGAATTCTAAACTCAGCTTCAAATTAGGATTAGTGTTATTAAGATATACATGAAACTGTAGCAACTCTTGCTGTGTCGCTGACCATATAAGAAGAATGTCGTCAATATACCTACCCCACCATACAATCTTATTAACAAATCCATTCAAACTCGAATAAACAAATGTTTCTTCCCAGAGACCCATAAACAAATTCGAATAATTTGGTGCAAAGCAAGCTCCCATTGCTGTACCTTTTATCTGTTTAAAAAATTTGTTTTGAAATAGGAAAACGTTGTTAGTTAATGTCCATTCTGTTAGCTTCAAAATGAACTCTGCTGGGGGCATCTGTTCTGGTGGTCTCTTCTCCAAATAATGTGTCAACGCCTTTAAACCTTCTTTCTGATCAATGTTTGTATATAGCGACTCAACGTTTATCTTCACTAGAAAGGCGGTACCAATATTTTTCATTTCTTTGATCTTATTTAACACAAAAGTACTGTCTTGGATAAAAGAGGGCAAGTCTATTACAAATTGCTTAATATGGAAATCAACAAACTTAGATGTCGGTTCAGTCACTGACCCGTTGCCACTTATAATTGGCCTTCCTGGTGGGTTATCCAAGTTCTTGTGTATTTTCGGAAGCATGTAGAAAGAAGCAATTCTTGGGCATTTACATAGTAGGAAATCAAGTTCTATTTTAGAAATCCAGTCTTCACTTTTTGCATGTTTTAAGCATTTCCTCTAATTCGCCCTTAATTTGTTCTATTGGATTAGATGATAAAGGCTGATAATACTCACAGTTATCCAGTTGACGCATGGCCTCGGTGATATATTGGTCTCTGCCCCACACTACCACTGCTCCTCCTTTATCTGCTCTTTTTATGATGATTTCGTTGTTAGTTGACAGACATTTATACGCTTCTTTTTCATCCTTTACCAGGTTGTAATTCTGTTGAGTTTTTTTACCAGGTATGAAGAGTTTATTCACTTCATATGTAACTTTATTAGAAAATGTATTCAGAGTCACATTGTTTATATAGGGCATAAACGTTGACTTAGGCCAAGAGGCAGGTCCAATGGGTTGACAAGTTTTAACCCTGTTGTCTTCACACAGCTGAAGCATAAAAATAAACAAACAATAGAAAACAAAGAAAAACTTACATTTATATGTGAAATCCTTAGCCACCACACTTAACACCAGCTATTTTCTTTGAATACAATTGCGTCGTCACCGGTGCGCTATGAATTCTGGGGAAAAGTGGGCTGCGAAGTTTCCTTTTTTGTATCCTTCATTTGCCCGAGAAAATGATAGGTGCATTTGGCGTTGCATTTGAATAACATTCCAATTGAGACACAGCTTACAATTTCTCAATGGGAAAAAAGAAAAAAGATCTTAAGGTCTGGGGAGTTTCCTGCCATGGACCCGTAATGCTGATGTTTTGTTCCCTGAGCCACTTAGTTATCACTTTTGCCTCATGGAAAGGTGCTCCATCTTGCTTGAAAAAGCATTGGTCATCACCAAATTGTTCTTAGATCAGTCTGTCCCTGATGTTTTTCCTGGAGATAAGTGTCTTCTTTGCTGCCCTTCTTGACACCAGGCCTTTCTCCAAAAGTCTTCGCCTCACTGTGCATGCAGATGCACTCACACCTAACTGCTGCCATTCCTGAGCATGCTCTGCACTGGTGGTGCCCCGATCCCACAGATGATTCAACTTTAGGAGATGGTCCTGGAATTTGCTGATTTTTCATGGGTACCCTGACACCACAATTGAACCATCTGATAAATGGTTGATATAGGTGCAATCTTATTAGCAGCAATTTCCTTACCTGTGAAGCCCTTTTTGTGCAAAGCAATGATGAAAGCCCATTTCCTGAGTAACCATGGTTAGCAGAGGAAGAACAATGATTTCAAGCACCACACTCCTTTTAAATGTTCCAGTCTGTTATTCTAACTCAGCATGACAGAGTGTTCTCCAGCCTTGTCCTCGTCAACAATCTCATTTTTGTTAACGAGACAATCACTGACATGATGGCAGATGGTCCTTTTGTGGCAGGGCTGAAATGCAGTGGACACCTTTAAGGGGAATTAAGTTAATTTCCATTCCTAAAACCTTTGACCACAACTGTACACTGAAATAACAATCAGTAATAATACAACTATACTTTGAACAAAAATGAATGACCATGCACACGATGATATGATTTGAGTTAATTTCCATATTATTATATTTATTTTTAGATCCCCCTCCACCAAAAACACACAAACACAAATCTATTCTTCACAATGCTGAACACAGCTACATGATCCTCATTAGGTTTACTTTTCTGTGTAAATATTTTATCTATTTCATAGTGCAATGTGTGTAATGCAGATGGGTTAAAGACCATACTGTTATGGGCTTACTGTTGCCAGTATTTGATTATATTGTAGTGACGGTTAAATACATAATTCACCTGTACCGTTAAATGTGGTTCACCACACGGTTCTTCAACACAGTGATAAAGGTAATACATAATATGGATAATTTACTGCCCTTAGCCATTTCATTTAGTTAGGACTGTTCAGGGACCTGGGTAAAGGCTAGGGGAGTGTTTTAGTTTGCCTGTGCCATTTCCTGGTTTGGTTGTAGTTATTTTCTCTTCAATAAATGACACACGTTTGTGTGTAATTGTCTTCTGCAATTTATTGCATTTCCCACAATATATTTGTTCTCTACATCAGTGTCTCTGAACTGATTGGCAAAAAATGCCTATTCTCATCTGGACCCTGTTCTTTCTGGGATTCCTAGGTACGGTTGCTGACAGGGGAAACCCTGCAACTTAAAAAACACATGCAAATAGACAAAACACAAGCAAATTAAGAAAACATCTTAATGAATTTGACAACACATGCAGTATTCAGCAAACAAGCTGCAAATACAGACAACACAACCATATACATAAATGTGCTGCAAATATATAAACAATGCAAAAAGAAAAGCATACAAACCCCGAAAACAAATGCAACCAAAAAAAGCTGCATCCAGTTTACACAACGGAAGTGCTCTGGATCACTAAGGGGCACTAGTTTTGTGTTTTACCTGGATTTTAGCCAAATTGTAGAAAAAGCAGCCAACAGTCTGTTGACGTTATTACTGAATTTACAATGAAGTAGATTAATTTATTTTCCAACCGCTTATCTGTTGTATGTTTTTGTCAATGTGATCTCTCAGAAATCCGTGATACTACTATGGATACTTAACTTCAAACTCTGTGGCAGTTTCACGGAATGGCTGAATATTCCATGGAATAATCACGGATCCTTAACTTCTAAATCTGTGTCAGTTTCACAGAATCACAGCATGATGTAGCAGAGTGTAAATAGCGTAGATTTTGCAGGTTGGTAGGTTGGGGATGGTAGACGGGCGTATAAACATGCGACTCACATACCAAAGTTTGCGAGTTCGAATCCATGCGGACACTTTGCATATATATTTTGTTTTCTATACCAACGCGATGCAGACGTGTTGCAAATGTGCTTTTTTTACTCACTATAACCATGGTTACAAACAATAAATTACGACATAATACAAGTTACATTGAGTTAACAGCAAGGTTTCTGAGTGGTTAAGGTTAGGTAAGAAGGTCTCACTGTGCGCCAATCACAGACTTTTCCGTGAAACTGCCACAGATTTTGATTCGTGTTCATTTCACAAAATGTTCTGCCATTCCGTCGAACTGTCACGGATTCTGATGTTCATACTCCGTGGCAGTTTCACAGATTTCTAAGAGATCAGGCTGGTTTTTGTATGCAACATTTTAAAGGAAACATGCATTTATTATTTTTCCATGCTTTCCGTCCTTGAGCGTTATTGTTACTGATGTAAATAAATATTGATTGGTGCATCATCACGTCCATTCTTCAATCTCCCTCCTGCTACCGAAAACAACAAGCCCACAATAAATTCAGATAAGTAGTAGTAGATGGCCGGACACGGTTTGAGTGCAGGTAAGTTATATATACACTCACCTAAAGGATTATTAGGAACACCCATTAAATTTCTCCTTAATGCGATGATCTACTCAACCAATCACATGGCAGTTGCTTCAATGCATTTAGGGGTGTGGTCCTGGTCAAGACAATCTCCTGAACTCCAAACTGAATGTCAGAATGGGAAAGAAAGGTGATTTAAGCAATTTTGAGCGTGGCATGGATGTTGGTTCCAGACGGGCCGGTCTGAGTATTTTACAATCTGCTCAGTTACTGGGATTTTCACGCACAACCATTTCTAGGGTTTACAAAGAATGGTGTGAAAAGGGAAAAACATCCAGTATGCGGCAGTCCTGTGGGCGAAAAATGCCTTGTTGATGCTTGAGGTCAGAGGAGAATGGGCCGACTGCTTCAAGCTGATAGAAGGGCAACTTTAACTGAAATAACCACTTGTTACAACCGAGGTAGGCAGCAAAGCATTTGTGAAGCCACAACACGCACAACCTTGAGGCGGACTGGCTACAACAGCAGAAGACCCCACCGGGTACCACTCATCTCCACTACAAATAGGAAAAAGAGCCTACAATCTGCAAGAGCACACCAAAATTGGACAGTTGAAGACTGGAAAAATGTTGCCTGGTGAGTCTCGATTTCTGTTGAGACATTCATATGGTAGAGTCAGAATTTGGCGTAAACAGAATGAGAACATGGATCCATCATGCCTTGTTACCACTGTGCAGGCTGGTTATGGTGGTGTAATGGTTTGGGGGATGTTTTTTTGGCACACTTAAGGCCCCTTAGTGCCAATTGGGTGTCGTTTAAATGCCACAGCCTACCTGAACATTGTTTCTCCATCAACTGCAAGATGCTTTCCTATCAATATGGGCCAACATTTCTGAAGAATGCTTTCAGCACCTTGTTGAATCAATGCCACATAGAATTAAGGCAGTTCTGTAGGCGAAAGGGAGTCAAACACAGTATTAGTATGGTGTTCCTAATAATCCTTTGTGACTGTATAAAGTTATTATGCCACTTCTGGTTTTGCTGACATTTGAAATGAATAATGAATTATTGTAATGATTGATTATTGTGGCAGTCCTGGTGCTTTAGTTAGCTGTCTAGTTTGAATGCTCATGTGTTTTCTTTTTAAATGGACTAAATGTAACAACTAGCTTGTATGACAAAACATACCTTATTCCCTGTACAAAAGCCACATTTTTTGTAGTTTCATCTGATATTAATAATCATTGCATCCCTACATCTTGGCAGTTCTGTACCAGAATGTTCAAACCATATTGCAAAACATTTCATGTCCTTCAGCAGTAGCCTGGAAAAATCCAGACCCAAATCCGGAAGATAAGGGTCTGGCATCAAGTAATGAAAATGAAAATGAGGGGCGGCACCAAGCATGCATTTGAAAATCTCACTGTACGCAATTGGATAAAACTACGACATATCACCAGTGGTTTTTCGCTAAGCCCCTTTGGCAGAGCTAACTGGTAGATTAAAATATTGCCATATCAGGTCGGCAAAACAGCAAAATTTCCTTTTTAAAAAGGAACGATTCGAGCGCCGTCTTCTGTTCCTCTTTTAGACAAAAAGCCAAGTCTAACTCGTTCATTGTAGTGGCCAAAGCTGTTTTAAACAACTGGTGTTCATCCATAGCGATCTTACAATTTTTACTAATGACTTTGAGGTTGCAGCACTGTTGTCATCTGTTTAACACGCCTCTGGCACGCCTATATCAGATACACTGATGTGATTGGTGCAGCTTGGCTACAAGGGCATATTTAATGAGCAGAATTACTCGGTCAGAGGGTCCGGACGTCAGCGGCGGCTGAGCTGAGGGTCCGGAGGACAACGGCGGCTGAGCAGTGGGTCCGGAGGTAGGATCTGACGGCGGGCAGGCTGCTGCCGAAGGCTCTGGCGGCGGGCAGGCTGCTGACGGAGGCTCTGTGCAGGCTGCTGGGAGCTGAGTGCAGGCTGCTGGTAGCTGAGTGCAGGCTGCTGGTAGCTGAGTGCAGGCCGCTGGTAGCTGAGTGCAGGCCGCTGGTAGCTGTGTGCAGGCTGCTGGTAGCTGTGTGCAGGCCACTGGGAGCTGAGTGCAGGCTGCTGGTAGCTGAGTGCAGGCTGCTGGTAGCTGAGTGCAGGCTGCAGGTGGCTGTGGTGAAGGACAGAGCAGGTCCTCCAGGTCGTCCTCCTTGACAGGACTGCAAAAGAGGGGGGCGGAGTCCCGTCGCCACCCCTCATAGCCCCCCCCGAAAAGTTTATTGGCGAAACTGTCAGCCATTTTGTGGAGGTCTGCCATCTGGAGTGGGGGACTTCTTATGAGGGGTGGCATCTCCTCCTCCTCGCTCTCATAGCCAGGAAGGTCAGCCATCTTGGGGCGGAAGGCCCTGGGGGCATGAGGGGCAGTAACTGGGGCAGTAACTGGGGCAGTAACTGGGGCAGTAACTGGGGCAGTAACACGGGCAGTAACTGGGGCAGTAACACAAGCCCTAACTGGGGCAGAAACAGGAGGCCTAGAGGAAGTAACAGAGGCCCTAGGGGCAGTAACAGAGGGCCTAGGGGAACTGGCCTGAAAGCCAGGGAACTTACCAGCCTGATAGCTGGGGGGACTAGCCTGGAAGCTAGGAAGGGTAGCCTCTACATTAGCTGGGGTAGCCACTCTGCTAGCTGGGGTAGTCTCTCTGCTAGCTGGGGTGCTCACAGTCAAACGGGGGGTCTTATGAGAACTCCTACCCTGAACCCAACTGTGAGGGGACCTACTAGCCTGGAGGTTGTGAGAGCTAGCGTGCGACTGGGGAGAACTAGCTGGTATCCCATGGGAGCTAGCGGTGGCGCTGGGAGAGCTAGCTCTCTTGCTCGGGGAGATAGCTGTCTTGCTGGGGGAGCTAGCTGCCGTGCTGGGGGCGCTAGCTGTCGTGCTAGGCGAGCTAGCTGTCTTGCTAGGGGAGCTAGCTGTCTTGCTCGGGGAGCTAGCTGTCTTGCTCGGGGAGCTAGCTGTCTTGCTCGGGGAGCTAGCTGTCTTGCTCGGGGAGCTAGCTGTCTTGCTGGGGAAGCTAACGGGGCTAGCATAGTGTGTGGGAAGGCTAGGGAAGGAGCTACCATTCAGACGGGGGGCCCATTGAATAGGACCACAGCCCTGTACCTGGCTAGG
>JACXGM010024771.1:0-15588 GCA_016801145.1 Umbra pygmaea | reverse complement strand
GCCTAGACCCAGAGCCACTCCCTCTCACTGGCCTAGACCCAAAGCCACTCCCTTTCACCAGCCTAGACCAAGTGCCTAGGTGGGAGGGTTAGTATAGTGGTATGAGGGTGACTATATATTATTAAATATATTTAAAGATTTGGTATGACTGTAGTGCCTTGGTACACCAAATGATAACCTATACCTCTTTTTTTGCACTGTAATCAAGACTGCTGTTGTTGATTTTATAATGATTAAGCAGTATGTTACTGCAATCGTTTCTGCTATGGCTATCAAAACTGAATGTAGCCTACCTCGAAGTACCATTACCTCCATTACGTTTATTCATGGATGTGAGTTATGGGGGAAATGCATTGTCTGTCCATGCTATACTACTTACTCGTAATGTGTTTACAATTTAAAAACTTTAATTATTTATGTTGTGAATTGTTACCTTATGTCGTTACAGTGTTTAATTCTAATTTATAAATGTTTTGATTATGTTCATCTCATTTTAGGGTTAGTCAGACAATCAGATTTATTGGTTTAAAACCTGTTATAGGCTCATGTTAAAACTGGCATTTGAACAGAATAGATTTTTTCATGCCAGAGTTGGTGTAGTGGTCTAAGCTTTTGACTCCAGTCTACACGTGTCCCCTGGCGACGCCGGTTCAAGCCCCGGGTTTGGCAAATGTTAGTGCCCTTCCTCTCTGTCTCCCCCTATCTCTCCCTGGCTTCTGCTTTCTACTGTCCTGTCAATGAAAGTAATACCCCAGAATAGAATTTCATGCAAGCTATATAAATTATTACAGTTCTCAAATGTCCAGTAGGTGGCATCATTGCTGAAAGTCAATAGTTTTGTGTTCATTTTCTGTTACAACATAGCACATGGTTATACTTGGGTTACAAAATGTTCTTTATGCACATGCAAGCATAACAATAAAAACAGTGTATTGCCAAAGCATGAATAATCATACATTATATGCACTGTATTTAGGTGTTGGACTAAGAAAAGCACTGATGACAATCCAACCTTAATGTGCAATATTCTGTCATTATGATGTAAATGTGTTTTATGCAAATGTAACGAATGCCATTTACTATTCAAATATGTATAATAAAATTTAAGGTGCCTGCTTCATTATTGTTCTATTTAATCACATTACCCTGTCCCAGCTACCTCATTGATGTTTACATGAAAATGTAAACTCTTTCCAGATTCTTGCGGTAGGAAACATGTCAACTTTTAATCCCACTGTAAAATGATCTTAAAAAGTAAAGATGCATTGGGTGCTGCACTTTTCCTTAAAACCATGTCGTCTTTGAGGACTTAAAGCAGACTAACAAAAAGATCAATTAGACTATTTTGCATTTATTTAGTTTTCAGCATTGTTTCTTGTAGAGTAGGGATGTATGAAAGTCAAGTGCCATTATTGTTAGTGAAAATGGTGGTTCTGGAGAATATTATAATTTTCTAACTTTGTTAGAATATCATTATTAGAACATTAAGAGACCCATACAAAAAAGAACTGTGTATGCAACATGTATGCAAACCTCAGGTAAATCAGGACCATATTAGGAAAACGAGAATGCAGACGAGCGGCCATATCTGATAGTTTGTGTAAATTCTTTTTCATCACCTGTCTAATCAACTTTACATTATATTAATGGGGTATACTTATTAAATATTAAATTCCAATTTTACTTAATTCATGGACTGTTCTATTTCATTCAAATATTGAATTCCAATTCATATTGTTTTTGAATGTATTAAACAATTGAAACCCATTTTTTCGCCTGAATGTCATTTTAAAAACTGCTGAGATTTAAAATGTTGTATCATTAAAATAACATTTTATGCAACTGTATATAATGATTGGAATGAAGAGGCAAAAAAGTGTGTGTGTGTGTGTGCGTGCAGATGAATTACAAAATAGGAACTTTACATAAAATCTTCTCATATTGTGTATATTAATAGGGACATCTGCAATACAATTTTCCCATATTTAATTTTAAAATGTAAAATAAGACAACTAGGCTTACCTTTTAAGAATTAACTACAAAAAATGTCAAAGCATTTTGTGACTAAACTGAGCTTTTTTGTATCAGCAATCAGACATTGTTTTTAAGGTGGGCTAGTTACGCAATCATATCCTACTACTATCCATCTTGTAGAGATATTAACATTACATTTTAAACATGTAATGTACATTCCTGCAGTCAACATAACATTTTTATATTTGTGGCAGTTTGTTGTGTGACCAATTCTCAAGTGTCCTTTTCTGTTTGAAAGTGCACAGAGATATGGCATGACCGTAGACTATAGATAATTTTTACCATAATGGAATCAGATAATACACTGCTCAAACAAATAAAGCGAACACTTAAACAACACAATGTAACTCCAAGTCAATCACACTTCTGTGAAATCACAATGTCCACTCAGGAAGCAACACTGATTGACAATCAATTTCACATGCTGTTATGAAAATGGAACAGACAACAGGTGGAAATTATAGGCAATTAGCAAGACACCCCTAATAAAGGAGTGGTTCTGCAGGTGGTGACCACAGACCACCTTTCAGTTTCTATGCTTCCTGGCTGATGTTTTGGTCACTTTTGAATGCTGCCAGTGCTTTCACTCTAGTGGTAGCATGAGACGGAGTCTACAACCCACACAAGTGGCTCAGGTAGTGCAGCTCAACCAGGATGGCACATCAATGCGAGCTGTGGCAAGAAGGTTTGCTGTGTCTGCCAGCGTAATGTCCAGAGCAAGGAGGTGCTACCAGGAGACAGGCCAGTACATCAAGAGACGTGAAGGAGGCAGTAGGAGGGCAACAACCCAGCAGCAGGACCACTACCTCCGCCTTTGTGCAAGGAGGAGCAGGAGGAGCGCTGTCAAAGCCCTGCGAAATGACCTCCAGCAGGCCACAAAGGTGCATGTGTCCACTCAAACAGTCAGAAACAGACTCCATGAGGGTGGTATGAGCGCCCGACATCCACACGTGGGGATTGTGCTTACAGCCCAACACCGTGCAGGACATCTGGCATTTGCCAGAGAACACCAAGATTGGCAAATTCCCCACTGGCACCCTGTGCTCTTCACAGATGAAAGCAAGTACACATTGAGCACGTGACAGACGTGACTGAGTCTGGAGACGGCGTGAAGAATGTTCTGCTGCCTGCAACATCCTCCAGCATGACCGGTTTGGCGGTGGGTCAGTAATGGTGTGGTGTGGCATTTCTTTGGGGGGCCGCACAGCCCTCCATGTGCTTGCCAGAGGTAGCCTGACTGCCATTAGGTACCGAAATGAGATCTCAGACCACTTGTGAGACCATATGCTGGTACAGTTGGCCCTGGGTTCCTCCTAATGCAAGACAATGATAGACCTCATGTGGCTGGACTGTGTCAGCAGTTCCTGCAAGAGGAAGACATTGAAGCTATGGACTGACCTGCCCGTTCCCCAGACCTGAATCCGATTGAGCACATCTGGGAAATCATGTCTCGCTCCATCCACAAACGCCCCGTTGCACCACAGACTGTCCAAGAGTTGGCGGATGCTTTAGTCCAGGTCTGGGAGGACATTCCTCAGGAGACCATCCGCCACCTCATCAGGAGCATGCCCAGGCGTTGTAGGGAGGGAATACGGGCACGTGGAGGCCACACACACTACTGAGCGTCATTTTGACTTGTTTTAAGGACAAATTACATCAAAGTTGGATCAGCCTGTAGTGTGGAATTCCACTCTTGATTTTGAGTGTGACTCCATATCCAGACCTCCATGGGTTGATAAATTTGATTTCCATTGATAATTTTTGTGTGATTTTGTTGTCAGCACATTCAACTATGTAAAGACTAAAGTATTTCATATGATTAGTTCATTCATTCAGATCTAGGATGTGTTATCTTAGTGTTTCGTAATTTTTTTTGAGCAGTGTATATTGATGATTAATTTTATTGTGGTTATTAATATGCTATTTTGAGTACGACCTGTTAAAAAATACACACTGTCAACACTAAGTAGTGTTGTCAGAAATTTATTTTTTTCTTAATTTTTTATGGAAAGACCTGCGCAGGTCACGCCCTCAAGCTTGAAAACCGGTGGACACGTTTAGGTTTTTTATCATCTCGCGGCAAACAATCTAACAAGCCTGTGATAAAAAGACGGATCATACATCTGATTTGGGTAGCGCAGCGGTCAAAATGACAAACATAATTTGCGATAATTCGCGAGGTGTATCAAAAACGTGGATTTTACTGAGGAGACTTGATAAAAACGGTTGGTTTTTTATCTGTTATTAATAATTTCACTATTTTCATTAGTACTTGTTAACATGGTTTCCATAGACACCCCATTTACATATGCAAATATAACTGAATTAAAATGCAGCAGATGCGTCTAGCACATTAGTCCTTCTGGAAGAAGTTTAATTTAGTGTTTAGGCGATCACAAGTAAATGGCATTTGTGATTATGCAAAGTTGCAAATTACAAATTGCACTCTTTAACTTTCCGCTGATTAAGCGTGATATATGACGGTGCGGTAATTATTTGAGGTTAAATCACCGTTACTACATGACATAATATAAACAATCTCAGAGCATCTGAGTCAAATGTTATCTTTGCAAATTTTGTATTGTGCACTTGAGTGTGTGAGATGGGGTATCAAAATTAATAGTTGGAGTGATTCCAGGTGACACAGCAGTTGCCTTGGGAGAGGTCAGCATTCCAAAGGGTATCGAGGCCACAACAGTTAAACAGGTAACCTAGACAGTAGACACCAAAAAGTTCCCTAGACCCCTTTGTATTCTAGGCACTGCGGCGTTCTCATTCTTACTTTCTTTCTCGTTAGATGATAACACATCGGTTTGGATTAAATTCTTCTAATGGTCAAATGATATTTAAGGTAGGCTATATCTATTTGATGATATTTTGGTGTTTAAAATTCAGTCACAAAATAATGTATGTGATTAACAATATGAGTATACACGGTTGTTATAAAGTATCCATTATTTAAATAATATCATATTTTTAGATGAGGAATAACATGGGCTGTCTGATTCCGCTGAACAGTGATATACCTGTAAATAGCAAACACATGTAAGTTCTGACACATTCAGTTTGTATCACTGTAAGCAAATCAGTGACTTGCATTCGTATTTGTGTACAGTAGTCGTTCTGCCTTTTTATTTTATCCTTACACCAGTTACCTATAAAAGGCCTCGTTCTAGTAAATAAGAATCTGTAAATAAGAATTTTTTCTTAAATGATTTGTCAGGTAAAATAACTTATTTTTTTAAGAAATAACAAAACTACTTCAAGTGTATCTGACTTTTTTTTTCTTCATTTCTCTTAATGTTTTTTATTCAATTGTTAAAGTGCACGTCCATAAGGTCCCCTAGGTGTATTAAACAAAGTGAAGGAGAGGGCACAATTCATACTTTTCCCAATGTGTTCTTATAAATTGGGTAGGACATTTACCATCTTTCTCAATGTGCTTCAGAAGAAATATCTATCTTGACATTGATTAATCTCAAGGCTGGGAGACGAGGAAGCATATGATAACACTAAATTGGGGAGACATGGTATAAGTAAAATAAAATACACATCCATTGTTTTAGCAATTCAGTATGTTAAATTGTGATTTATTTTGTATTTCTAGGCCACATGTACTGGAGGTGTCAACAGTCTTTCAGCACGGTACACATTTAACCAATATCCGTATGTATCATGTTTACATCATACAGTTTGAAATGCATTTTCTTCAAAGAACGTGCTTTATGCTTATTCTTAGTCATTCCACAACCACGGACTGTTGCCATGACAGGGATCAATAAAAGTATGCAAACAAGACTACAGAGTTCTCTCAGAAGGGTAAGACCGAATTTCTTAGGGCTTTTTACAATGAGAATATGGAGGGGGATTTCTCTCATCATTCCTTCATATATTCCAGATATTGCGACTTGAAGAACTGTTTCCCCAGATTAAATTAAGACGTCATGAGAAGATTAATCAGGTACATTTAAAAAAAATTATATATATTTATATATACATTTTTTTTTTTACTACAATATCTTTGAATGTAAATGTTTGACTTACATTTTTTGTAGGAAATTGAGTTGATGAACCAACAGTTGATATTTCTTCATAAAAGAATGCAGGTAACTTTTGCAGTTTCTATAGGCATCTATTTATTTTACTGCATGCTGGATGAATATTTACTTAGATGAATTGCTGTGTTGTTTTTGGATTGAGTTTGAAATAAATGTAATTTTTTTACAGATTGCTGATTCTCACAAGTGGATTGGAATGTTGGTTAGAACACCCATGTGGTAGAATAAAATGCCTTGGCACAAAGTTACATCTGTTTATACCTTAAGCTTTTTCATAGGTAGCAGACATGAACGAGTAGTTAACTGGCTTCTGGTAACTGCATACCTATTAGTAAGATGAAGATCATACGATCAGATTTTATTTATAGCATATTTTGAAATAGTTGAACTTCTAGACATTCAGTTCTGGTGGAGAATACCTTGAGTAACATTTTGATTCAAGCAGAAAAAGACAGGGGTTCAACTTGTTTATTGTTGCAAATGGAAAAATTAATCCTGTGCTACTCAGATGTAATGTAACAAAATAAAATGTACTAAAATGATTTATCCACCCGTTTTGAACTATCTGGACATCAATATTCTTGCAGAAAACATGAATATCAGGAGTTACTGAATACATTGTCCCTTAAATAGTTTTACCCAAATGAACTACCAAAATAATTAGCTATCCTTTGAACATAATTGCATGTGAAATAAGGCTTTGTTGTTACCTTTAACTTGTGAGATATTGATATAACACAATGGCCTTTACAAGTGAGTGGGGAGATTTTTCAGAAAATTGCAGGGAATGTAAAATATATACTTTGTTTTGAAGTGAAAACTTTATTTTGAAAACCAACTAAACCTTCAAGGGCTTTCAGTGTAATTGTCCTCCACTGGGGTTTCTCCATGTAAAATAAATAGACAAGATGTCACTCGTAACATTTTATATAAATGTATTTGTATGTAATTACATACTGGTGTCAAAATAGTATGCACCAATTGTCACATTGATCCACAATTACAAATAAAGTATTGAAAACTATATACATAAACAAGGACATGGATTACAAAACAGTACACTAGGATTCACAGAAAATATTTTAAGGGGAGGTAAGCAAAATCAATATTTACAAAATGAACCTGTTCTACATGTATACTTTCTCTTCTGTCTTGGGACATTACCTGTAAACTAGAATTCATATCCCAAAGACCACTGCCTTTAAAAAGAGTTTTCAAAGATGGAAAAGTTCTGATTTCAAAGGAACTGGAGCTCTTGTACTTGTTTGCAGGTCTATTCGCTTTTAGCCTTTTTGCTGTCAGTCCCGTTCTTTTCTGAGACAATCTCCTCAGCCTTCCTTTTCTTGGAACCGTCGTCCCCTCTGCCAGGTTGGGCGCCAAACGTGATGATGATGCACGTCATGTTATCACAGCCTGTGCCATCTCCAGTCGTATCCGGTGCCAGGCAATGGTCAAGCAGCTACGGGCATTAGAGATCAGAATTCAAGATACCCTTGGATGCTCAGGACTGATGGATCATATGTATATTAACTGAGGTTTTCCTATTTATTAGTAAAACACTAAAATCTTACCTCTTCAACAATGGAGGACAGACTCCGGACAGCCCCGCTGTCATTAGGCTTTATTCTCTGACTAATGAAGTCCACCACCTCCTGGCTACTCATAACATTCCTGTGGAAGATAATAGAAAGGGATCATACCAAAGAACTCAACCATAAATCTGTTTCACACATTGAAGTATGGCCCAAAAAAACACATTTAAAGGGCTAAAATGTAATATGTACAGTATTAAATCCAAAAATGACCAATCAGATATGAAATATGCTAAGTTGAAATACAATATTTTCTGACAACAATGCCAAAGCCAGTATTTTGTCCTTTGAAGTTTCCATTCCAGAACGGAATATCTGTTCCTGTTTTAGCCCGTGTGTGTGTTGTCGTTATCGTCATCGTCTGCCCATTTTGACAAACCGACCGGGTTGCCAGACATACATGTAAAAATGCAAACCCAGCGCGCTACAGCCACGGAAGCAGCAAAAACAAACAAGATCGATGGAGAGATTATACCAGACCTAAAAAACCTTGGCATATTCCTATACCTGGTAACCCACGTTTATTTCGAGTCTGGAGAGGAGGGGCCAAAAGATGACTCCAGTATTTAGAATTTGTTCTACAGGACTTATTTTAAATGCTGGCTGTCAGTATTACATATTGGTCATTTAAAGTTGTATTGTCAAACGAGCTGTACCAGATTCCATCGCATGCGATGACCATGAAGTCGTGCTCTGGGTTTAGGGTAAGCACTTTTACGTCAGGCATTGAGGAGATCATCTGCTCCTCTGGGCCAAGGGTCTTATTCCGTTTGTAGAAGTGATCACCTGAAAACAAAGGCTATTAAATGGTGTGCTTGAATATATTCTTTCACAAGTCTAAGGTTTGAAATAAATATGTGCTAATCTGAGATTGTTAATGGTAATATAATAGTTACAACCATCATACTAGAAGTGATCATGTAAAGGATAACAGAACATCTGTGCATGTTAAATGTAGTATATTTATAATCCCGAGCTCTAATGCCAAGGCTATGATCAGTAGGAGGATCCATTTACCAATGGCTCTGGAGAGGTTAAGTCCTCCATTTACACGGCCGTCCATGGTGACCTTTCCTTCTGCATTCTTTATCCTGGCCAGCTCCAGCTCATCCTCTGGCTTGTGATCGTAGGACATATCTACAGCCTTGCCCTTTTCAGACACCACACAGCGCGAGTCCCCGGCATTTGCCACGATCAGCTGTTTCCCTCTGATTAGAGCCACCAACGCTGCAGTGCCGCTGTCTGAGCCAGGCTGGGGGTAAAGACAGGAGCCTGGTACACAGCTTGGTAGATTTACATTTAGCATACGCTCTTATCCAGAGCGACTTACAGTAAGTGCACGGACATCCTCCCTGGATAAAGTGCCTTGCCCAAAGACAGAACGACATTTGGCACAGCTGGGAAATGAACCGGCAACCTTCCGACTACAAGTCAGACTCCCTTAACCACTGAGCCACCTGACCCCCCCAATCCCTGAGTATTGACTTGACAAAACGGCTCTTGGTTGTCAGTAATTGCATGAACCAAACTAAGAATGTTTACCTCTTCTTTCCCATCCATCCCAGGTAAGCACACATCCTCTTTCTCATCTGAGTCCTCACTCTCTTCAGTGTCTTCTTCATCCTCATTTTCACTCCTCTCATCTTCTTCACTGCTCTCCTGTAGAAACAATTACAACAATGCACACAGCAGTTTGCAACATTAAAGAGGAGTAACTGAAAAAAACAGTGTGTTATTGTACAAAAGGATCAAGACTTTAAGACAACTGGACAAAAGTATGTTCCTGGAGGGTGACCGTTCTGCTTCAACATGTTATTGGGACTGAAGCTTACACATCTAATCTAATAGCTCAGCCCGTGTTGATGCCAGAGTTACACCAACAGGAGCAAATCTTCTGTAGTATAGCCCCTCCCCCACTCACGTCCTCGCTGCCCTCCACCTCTTCCCACGACTCATCGCTGTCCTCATTAAACTTGGAACTGGTGTCTCCCGGAAGCGAAGCAGCTAAGGAAGAGCAAGACGGCCCGGCCTCCTCTTCTTCTTCTTCAGTGGACCCTGCTGCTCCTGCCACCGAAGAGCCATCAGCCCCCGCTCTCCGGCAGGCCCGCAGCTTGGAGAACCCTGCACCACCAGCCGCACCGCCAGCAGCCCCGCCAGCCGCCCCGCCAACCGCCGCACTTCCGACCGCGCCGGCCGCCGCACTTCCGACCGCGCCGGCCCCTTCGTTCTTCGACTTGCCAATGCTGTCCATATCACTGTCCACTTCCCCGTTGATGCCCTTCTCACAATGGGAAGGTGTTTTTTCTTCCTCAGGCTCTTTACTGCCATCTGGGCAGAGCTTTTTGCTTTTCAGTGCATTGAGGTTTTGTCCGTAGCGAACCAGCAGCTCCTCAATTGTCAAGGTGGCCTCTTCGTGCAAAAGTGCTGCCTCCTCGTTGTCCACTAATAAAGGGAAAGGAACACATTATGTATTTGAATATCACTTCATGGATCAGGAACTAACATTAAAACTTTGAAAGCTGACGAAGTT
Organism: Umbra pygmaea; assembly: GCA_016801145.1. Lineage (NCBI taxonomy): Eukaryota > Metazoa > Chordata > Actinopteri > Esociformes > Umbridae > Umbra > Umbra pygmaea. Next base: position 5,374 of record JACXGM010024771.1, on the reverse strand, counting down.
GACTCACAATCGTCTTCTTCAGCCACTTTCTCATTGGGCGCTTCCTGTTGCGTGCGGCCAGCTATGTGAACAAGCTCTTTGATCACTTCCTCTGATGTCATCCTACTGTCAATGGCCAGGAAGGCGTCCTCCAATGCCTGAAAAGCATAAGCATGAATTCCTTTGTGGCTAAATGTATGCTGCTATCGAGAACAGTTTAGACCACTCACTCTATCCCTAACCCTTGAATCCAGGTCCACTCCATGTTTTCATTACAACCCTCTAATCCAGCATTTATTTAGACTTGGGTCACCAGGTGGGTGCAATTAATGAGGTAGAACAGAAAACCAGCAGGCTCTGGCCCACTTAGAAATTTGCCTATTGTTTAGGCCTGCTTAATTGTCCTCAAACATTTGTGAAAAAGGCATAATTATCCTTGCTAAAAAGGATCAATTTCCCTACCTAAAATGAAGACTATATGTAGGTCCAATCACGATTACCCAAAAAGGTAAGTTTATTTTGATGCCTCTTTATAGAACTGTATACAATGTTTAGTATACAATATGAGGGTATGCATAATTAGACAACTTGGCTACTTCAACAATGATAATCTTATTATTTATAATGTAAATGATGCTCACTTGCACGGTCCCAGGCCAAATTGCACTGTCCATATGAAACTCCTGGCTTTTGTCAGTGGTGTCCAGAGATCTGAATCTAGGTCACATTGATCCAGATAGCTGTGCCCGGTTCCTGGAAAGCTGCAGGGTCTCCAGGTTTTTTATTTAATTACCCCAAGACCAGGTGTGTTGAATTTACAGTGGGGAGAACAAGTATTTGCTACACTGCCGATTTTGCAGGTTTTCCTAGTTACAAAATGTAGAGGTTGTCATTTTTATCATAGGTACACTTCAAGCCTGAGAGAAGGAATCCGAAAAAAATCCTGAATATCACATTGTATGATTTTTAAATAATTAATTTGTAGAGCAGGCTTACAGCACTCTGCTAGTGTGGAAGGGGCAGTACATGGTCTGCACGTGAACTGCAGCGTCTCCAGCAAAATCTGCCTGTGTAGACGCCTGTCTGTAAATAATGCCGGGAAAAATCGGCGAAAGCAGCAGCCGCGTACACGTAAAAATGCAGATATCGGCCCGAAATATCGGCCGGCCGATAAATCAGTCGATCACTAGTCTGGACTTGTCTATGAAATGTCGTTGGCACCTTACAGCCTGACTCACAATGACCCACACACACACTGTGCACACAAGCACACAGAGCTTTCTAGCGTCCTGAAAGTGCACTTTGATACCAAGGCGCTGTGTAAACCATCAAATGCATTCTTCTACTAACCTTTTGTAGTTTGCCATCTTTGTAGGCCTTCTGTTCCTTAATGATATCAGGTAGATACTTTGAACAATACAAAGCCACCTCTTCACCTGAGAAATACATCAATTTAAAACATTACTTCCACTGAATAGGATCTGTTAGCAAAACTAAGAACCTCCATTTACACTGCAGGCCTTAATGATTTGATCAGATGTTCATTCAAATCTGTTTCAGAACGTATGACTGTCCACACAGCAAGGTAGAAATGACTAAAGTGTGTACAGACAGAGATTCGTCATAAACTACTAGTTTGTATATAGTGGTGTAAGTCAGTGTTTTCCTAACTTATCCTTGGGTGTCCCCAGTCATTTTACAAGTTCATTAATACAAAAATGAAGAAACAAAAACATTTTGGGAAACCCTGGTGTAGGCTGGTTATGTAGCACATTATGTGATAACACATTCCACGACAAAACCAGTGTAAGGACATTCAAACCCTAAAAGTACATGATGTAACTTATAGTAGTCACAGCAACCAACAAGGTAGCTGTTTCTTTAACCTCCTAGAATACTAAAATGAAATGTGTCTTGGTGATTAGAATCTGTTACAAAGTACCTCCGTGTCCATCATACACAGCAAACATAGCCGTTTCACCATCCAATTCTGGAATGCAGTTGTGAGCATCCTGTTGAAAGACAGAAATAATACAAAATGACTAATGGAATCAATCGTATATTTCTATTACAGTATAGAAATCTGCCATTGTTAGCATGTACATAGCTTACATTTTAAATTACAAAACCTTAATGGTTTACTTACAGATTGACAAACAAAATCTCAAATGTATCATTCTGATTAGAATCTCTATTTAAAACAAATTATTCTTCCTGCGCAACTAACCGGTTAGCCAGCTGACCATCTTTGTTTGTAGCTGGTTTAACCTACATGTTAAATTACTTCAATCACATCAGATCATTTAAGGTAACTTAACTGTAGTCTAAACCAAGTCTCATCCTTAACATTCTAGTTCAATGTTGGCCAGACAGCTTGTTAGGTAGTAGGTAGCTAAACAGTTGGCTAACAAATCCTCAATTATTAATAACACCAATTAAGTAACACATACATGCAAAAAGAGTATATACATTACCTCCATGGACACACGCCAGCCCTGCATTGCCGCAAAACCATAGCTCAGTTTGTCGTTTCCTCCATTGGAAGAGGACTTCTCTGTGTTGGGTTGCGACAGGTAGGCTCCCATGATGTACCAACATTGGATTTCAACCTGGATGGTTCAGAAAACCGGATGAAGCGGGGGGGGGGGGGATAAATTAAACAAGTGGGCTAGCTTCAGATTTTAAGTCCGTACAAAATGCAGCATGATATAAACATTGCATGTTAACACAAACCAAAGGGCTATGCAGTGTAATAACAGTGTACTAAAACACTGTGTGCACAAAACAAGTTATATTATTGAACAACTACAGTGCTCTCGGTCAATCCAAAATGTAAACAAACCTCACACCTGAATATTTAAGAGAGCCAATACCTTACTTATAATTTCTTAGGAAATAGTTGGGCAACTATTAGTGTGCAGAATAATTATGCAAATAAAAAATAAAGTTTCCCCATCTCACTTGGTGATTTTTATTTGTTAAAGTGAAAATAATAAACAAACAACTCAAAATGTACAAATATGCATGTCAAAACAAATCAGTGACCAATATAGCCACAGTTCTTTTCAATGAAAGTCATAAGCCTTCCATTCATGGAGTCCGTCAGTTCCTTGATCTGTTGATGATGAACTTTTGTGCAGCAGCAACCACAGCCTCCCAGACACTGTTCAGAGGTATAGTTTTCCTTCACCCTAAATTGACCATTTAAGAAGGGACCACAAGTTCTCAATAGGCTTTAGGTCAGGTGAGGAAGGGGGCCATGTCATTATTCTTTTATATTTAAGGCCTTTACTGGCTAGCCACGCAGTAGACTAATGCATGCAATGGAGCATTGTCCTGCATAAAAATCATGATCTTCTTGAAAGATGCATTGTTTTTCCTTTACCACTGCTTGAAGGATCTTCTAAGAACTGGCAGTAGGTTTGGGAGTTGAGTTTGAGTCCATCTTCCCGAAAAGGTCCAACTAACTAATCTTTAATAATAGCAGCCCATACCAGTACCCAACCTCCACCTTGCTGGCATCCGAGTCAAAGTGAAGCTCTGTGCCCGTTACTGAACCAGCCATCGGGCACATACATCTGGTCTGTCAAGAACAACTTATCTGGTCCTCATCTCATTATTCCCTAAAACCTTTGAAAAATCTGTCTTCAGATATTTCTTGGCCCAGTCTTGACAGTTTACAGTTTTATATATATCTCATTTAGCAGACACTCTTATTATTAATTAAGAGTGACTTACAGTAAGTGTATATATTTAAGACAAACTAGGTGAATCAACCACAACTTCGTCGTAAGAGCATTCAACATTTGAAACAGTAGGCAAAAACAGTGCTAGAAAATGATCATACAGATAACCAAACCTTTTAAGAGAACAGAAGTGGAACACAACTAATTTAAGTACTCATTGAAGATCTTTAGGACAGCAGTCTCTACCCTCGATTTGTAGCTGGTTCCAGCATTGAGGAGCCAGGATGGAGAAGAGTTGACTGCTTGGATTGGGAGCTGACTTCCCGAAGGCGTGAGATAGTCAGGAGCCCAGAGGTGGCAGAACTGAGAGCCTGTTTAGGGGTGCAGCATTTGAGCATTGCCTGAAGGCGGGGGGGAGGAGCTCTTTGTGTTGCTCCGTAGGCGAGGACCATTGCCTTGTAGTGGATCCTATTTCCACTGATCATACTTGAGATGTTTCCGCAACCTGATTGAAATCCACCTGTGGTAAAAATTCTCTGGTCTGATGAAACAAAATTGGGGCAAAGGTTTACCTCCCAACAGGACAATGACCATAAGCACACAGCAAAGATAACAAAGTGGCTACAGGACAACTCTGTGAATGTCCTTGATTGGCCCATCCACAGGACAATCTTGAACCCGATTGAACATCTCTGAAGAGATATGAAAATGGTTGTGCACCAACGCTCCCCATTCAACCTGATGAAGCTTGAGAGGTCCTGTAAAGAAGAATGGGAGAAACTGCCCAAAAATAGGTGTGCCAAGCTTGTAGCATCATACTCAAAAAGACTTGAGGCTGTAATTGCCGCTAAAGGTGCTTCAACAAAGTATTGAGCAGAGGTGGTGAATACTTACGTACATGTGCTTATTTGTTTTTATTTACAAAATTTAAAAAACACTTCTTTCGCATTGTCATTATGGGGTAGTTTGTAGAATTTTGGGGGTAATAATTAATTTAATACATTTTGGAATGACGGTGTAACAAAGTGTGGAAAAAGTGAAGCAATGCGAATACTTTCCAGATTAACTGTTCAATCTTCAACTGGGAGCCAGTGGCGTGTGTGTAGATGTTGGGTGACGTGGGAGAACTTGGGAAGGTGTAGGCATGTAGGGTGCAATTCAGGAGTGTGCGGAAACAGAGATGCCAAGATCTGAAAGGGTGTAAAGTAGGATGTGACGATTCAGTGTCAAAGGCTGCATATACAGGTCCTTCTCAAGAAATTAGCATATTGTGATAAAGTTCATTATTTTCCATAATGTATTGAAATTAAACTTTCATATATTTTAGATTCATTGCACACCAACTGAAATATTGCAGGTCATTTATTGTTTTAATACTGATGATTTTGGCATACAGCTCATGAAAACCCAAAATTCCTATCTCAAAGAATTAGTATATCATGAAAAGGGTCTCTAAATGAGCTATTAACCTAATTATCTGAATCAACTAATTAACTCTAAAAACCTGCAGAAGATTCCTGAGCCTTTTAAAAACTCCCAGCCTGTTTCATTACTCAAAACCGCAATCATGGGTAAGACTGCCGACCTGACTGCTGTCCAGAAGGCCATCATTGACACCCTCAAGCAAGAGGGTAAGACACAGAAAGAAATTTCTGAACAAATAGGCTGTTCCCAGAGTGCTGTATCAAGGCACCTCAGTGGGAAGTCTG